>JAJONQ010020741.1:0-69418 GCA_036250385.1 Solanum microdontum
TTTTTTTTTTTTTTTTTTATAAAAAAACAATTTTCAAAAAAACACGACACTGAAACCTTATTTGTAAAGAAAATCTTCGTGGGATCGACCTCAACTCTAGTTGAGTTTTGAAAATTTGATACGTCGAAACTTACACTTCAAATAAGAAGTCTAAATGGTCGATGTCAATTTATAGAACTCAACAAGAGTTGAGGTCGATCCCATAAAAAATTTCTTTACAAATAAGGTTTCACTGTCGCGTTTATTCGAATGTTGTTATTATCTCCTAATCAAATAACAACGGAAAGTAAATTGGGTTTGGTGGAAATGTGTGTTAATTTTGAAACTTGCAATTATCAAACTTTCAGTCAAAATTTAAATTCGTGTTTAACAGACTATTTCATTGTAGGGTTGATTCAGTTAATCAAGAAAAACTAGGATTGTGTTCACCATAACATTAGTTCAAGTGTTCTTCTGTAATTGAGCATCTGGCAAATCAATGTTTACAAAATCATTGTGAGTTAAATTTATCTGACACTTCTCAGTCAAATCAGATAATTATCACTCATTTTCTCTCGACCCTAGAGTGTTACTAACAGTCACCCTCACTTAAAATGATATGGTGTTAAAGATCTTTTCTCTCGAACTCAATCTTTAACTCCAATTGGATAATTTAGTTCAGGTTTTTCCTAACTAGCATTTTTCTCTCGAACAAATACCAGATACAGGATCATCTAATGTGTGCACTTACTAGATAACAATGATATAAAAATCTAAAAACTACATATGTAAACACATACTGCCCTTTACTCATTTTATAGAATCGTAACTAGCACTTCGTCATGGATTCCAGAACCCCGGTCGGGGTGTTTAGCTACTCATGCTTTCACGTAAACAATTAGTAATTAAGGATGAAAACATATTGAGAAATACTTATGAAAGTAAATAGCAAATCAATAATCACTTCGAAAATCTGATAGTCTAAATCAGTATTTCCAACTGATAGCAATAATAAAAAATCCAAAAATCGAAAGCTAAGAGTAATATTATGTTCTTCATCGCAAAATGTAAGATAATGAATAATAATCTTAAATATGACCTACAGTAATTCAAAATAAAATGTTTCAAAGTTAGTCCTAATCGAATTAGGACTGAGTTGTTGGGCCTTTTCACGGCCACTACCACGACTCGTCAAAGGCTTCACGCTCCGTGAACCCTCTGTGGTCTTGACTTAGAGCTTCCCGAAAGTGGGCCTTCAAACTTGGTCACTGGAAAATGCACCACGAGAGCTACCACTGTCATAGTGAGGACCAAAGCCCGTGAAGTCGCCTGTGTTCTTCACTTGGATTTCAAACTTCTTTCAACTCTTTCTTGCTTTAACCCTGGTTAACCTTCACGGCATGTACCACAGTCCGTAGTGAGGACTACGACCGGTAGAACCCTCTGTTATCTTTACTTGGTTATTCCTGCTCATCATCTTCTCCAGCACCAGAACTGTCTTAGTTTCACGAGCTCAACCACGAACCGTAATGAAGTTAACGGTCCATGAAGTTGGCCGTGAACTTCACTTGGTCAACATCAGTTCTGCTATTTTTTCTACTTTTCTACACAACCTAGATTCTGCCTACACATTTAACAAACCCATCAAATAATCCAAAATTTCACTTAATTCCAGTATAGTTCATAGTTATTAAGCATCAAATGTGCAGCAATTTCGCTGCATATCGACACCCTCAACTTAGAACCATTACTTGTCCTCAAGTGATGAGAAAAACAAATATAACGAGCCCTCAATTCATTTCTATATTTATGACACTACGCAACAACTATTTCAAGTACAATTTGGATCCCTAACCTCTGAATCTAACACGTAAGGATCAATACATGAAATCTCATTACTCACAGTCAATCATGCTTATACCTGCAAATTATCGGATCACACAACCTACTTTCAAATGCAACCACTGTGTCCTCACACCAATGAACTTCTAACAATAACAACAAACTACCATAGGCTTGCCCTTGCTTTCTACGCTTTATCTTTCAAACACCCGGAATAAGATCACTGTAGGACTTTATTTGCTTGTAACATAGGCTCGGGGCTAGGGAATGGATTTTTGGTTTCCTAAGTGACTAATCCTTTGGTTTTCCAAAGTTTCGTTTTCACATACTCTTTTGTGAGTGATTTCCTCTTTTTCTTTATTTCAGCCCGACCTAATAGTTCTTATTTTTTTTTCCTCTTTCTTTTCTTATTTTTTTGTTCTTTTCTCTCTTTTTTTATATGGAATTTTGATATGTAGTTAGCTCACTGGTTGAACCTTCTTTTTCCCTTTTTCTTTCTGTTTGGATTGCAATCACCCTCAACTTATGCTTTTGGCCTGAGTTGTGATATCGTACCTTCGGAGAACTAAGGATATGATATATGTTGGGTAAGAAGAAAGACTGATTTAAGTCTCAAATTGGGTTCAAGTGATAATCTTTTCATTTGGTTCTTTTATTTTTGTCTTTTAACTAGTCTAACAAAAATTGCCTACTGATCCTTTCCTATTTGGTTATTCTCAAATTCAAGGAAGACTAATTAGGCAAGTTCTAGTTTCTACTCCTAGTGTTAGACTTCAGTCAAAACTTACACACACACTACACTGGATTGCCTTTTTTTGTAGTTTCTTCGTTCACTAATTAATTGGTCAGATTAGCCACGTTCAACATATTTGTTTCTAAGATGTCATCTAAATATCCTAACAGTCAGACTTAGATTCAGATCCTCAATTTTCCCAGATTAGTTGTTGCACGACTCAACACCCAAAACAGTAATACATAGAGATAACCTCCATTTTTCTAACAGCTATGGTAGGTTTCTCACCACCCCCTGCCCAAATATAAAGGATTTTGCCCTCTAAGTCCATACAAAACAATAAAACACACAGGCTATGAGGAGGGGTCATACCTACGACGCGCTAGGCACCGGTCGCCGGATCAACATTGGCACCATTATCAATGGGTGTACTCTGAGAACTCGGGACCTGATCAGTTTGGTCTTGACTAGTCGGAGCAGGTTCCCCACTACCAGAAGCACTAACTAAGGTTGCTTCTCGTTGTTGCTATTCACGGGTTTCTTTTTCCCGATCTTCCCTCTTTGATGTTCTACGAGCTCTCTTTTCTTTCCTTCTTGCCTCTATGGTTAGGACAGTAGGGGTCTCCTCATCAAGTTCTCCAGCTTTGTGTTTTCTCTTGCCGCACATACTTGTGGGTAGTTCTCCCCAAAGATCATCAATTGATTGAGTGAAGGATGCCTGATTTAGCATTTGCATTAAAGATTGAGACAATATCGTAGAGGGTACCTGTACCAGATTTTCAGCCAGTTTAGCAATATGATTTCTCATCTCGGCCAGCTATGATTTGAACTCTTCAGTATCTACTGACCCAGTAACGTGGAATTGATCTTGGACAAGGTTCTCTAAACAATTCAATCTGTCTTCTAAGACAGCTAACTCTTTCTGCACCTCATCTTTGTTCTCTTTTTTTGCAGCTAACACCTTCGTCTCTATCAGATGAGGCAACCGATGGAGAATCTGGTCTACCAATGTCCTGGTCTGGCGCTGATCTGCAACCAATTTCTCAAGAAAAAGCATAGGGATAGTGACAAAGGTACCTGGAGCCTGGGAGGCAGAAGCTGGAGGTGGTGGTGCCTTTGTGGAAGGTTGTGATGACTCTCTCCATTCTGGACCTCTATCTGCATGTCGGATGTCAATTGTGACATGTGGAACAACAGCTAAAGTACTCACATCGGCAGACTTCGTAACAAAGAGATTGTTCGTGACATCCTTGATTTTAGAAACCTTGATGAGTCTGAATGCCTTACCCCATCTATCAACTAGGCTATTCGGAGGAATATTCGCTCCTCGACCTAATTTCCCTATCAGACAGGGAAAAGAAAGTGTGTCTCTCTCATTTAGGGCCCTGTCTCTCATCTCGATCGCTATTATTCATCCCGCATTGACCGGGTAACCAACCATAAGATAGGCTAGCAACGAGGCCAGGGAAGGTGACAGTGTTATCATTAGCTGTCGGTCGCAATTGTGCTCAGACAACAGGCCACAAAACCTTGGATGGAAAAGAAAGCGAAGCTTTGGTGGTGAGTGTTGGAGTTGTGGTGACCTAAACTGTATTTTCCCCATCTACGGAAATCTGCTTCGCAATCTATCTTAAAACCATTTCTCGAGAATTCTGATCTTCCATCGTAGCATCACAGGTGACCTCATGATGTTTGCCCTCGAAAAGGCCAACTGAAGCTGGTGCAGAATATTTCGGGCCGTACAATATTCTTTGAATCGAAGACTAAAAAATATCTATTGATTTGCCCCTAACTATAATTGAGTTGAGTGGACCCCAAGTAATAGCCATGTCCTTTTGTCCACGTTTCGTTGTCCTTGTATCCGCATCAAAATTTATCAATGTAGCTAAGTGTGCAAAAAGGAGACACAAAATTTTTTACCAAGTGTTGTTCACGGAAGGCTTCACGGCCCATGGAGTTCACCATGGTTCGTGATACTGCCTGTGAATTTAGTCTGAGGGATGACTTGACTTTAAGTGTGGTCCACAATCGGTTTTACGGCCCGTGGTGGCTTCCAGGTTCCATAAGACCTATCATGATCTTACACTTGGCCAGTGTTCTATTGTCTTCTTCCCTCATACAATAAAATACGATTCTTACAACCCTAACAACCATTTCTAGCACATATTCAAAATTAACACACATTTACACATTACCCAGTTTACTAAACACATTGAATCCTCACCAACTAGAACAATCACGAATTCAACTCCCTATTATCGTACCCACATACAAACATCAATTGAAAAACACCCAATTCACTTAACCAACAACCGTTCAATAACAAATATGTCAAGACAACACCTACACCTACTCAAATAGCCTCAATCAAAGTAGTTAGGACTAACTTCTATCAAGGAATTTCAGTTATAGTAACTTAAAAAATGAACTTACTTGCACTATAGAAACAAACACTTGTCGCCCTAAAATGAGGGAGCAACAAGCTAGAATTGTGATTCTTGAGGAATTTAGAATTAGGGCGTATATTCTGTGATGAACTTGGAATCGATTGATGATGGAGTTGATTTTATTCTTTAAAGAACCATTATGGGAGAGAAAAGAGGAGGAAAAATTGACCCTTTGGCATTTGCAATCAAATAAATATGTTTTAATTTTGAGTTGGGTTACGCGCAGGTCGGGTTGGGTAACTGGTGTTATTGGGTAGTTGATTACGGGCCGTAAAGTTTCTCGTGAAAAGCATCACGGTCTGTGAACCGGTCCGTGACAATGACTTGGCAAATAAACTTACCTGAGGCAGACGACCGACAGTGAAGTTGCCCGTGAAGGGAATCACGGTCCGTGAAACTTTCCTTAATGTTGACTTGGAACTGAAATACGTACCTGAGGTTCACGAGAGGCTAGACGGTCCGTACAACCTTTTTAATGCAATTTCCGGTAGCTTCCTTTGGTTGGTCCTCAAGTTGATGGACCATGAAAGTGCCTGTGAAGGGCACCGCAGTCCGTGAAGTTCAGTCTGCACTAGATTTTACTTTTTTTACCTATTCTCTCTTGCACATATCAACACACAGTGACTCTATAAAAATAAAGAAAAATAAGGAACACCCAAATATGCCTTGATTCTCTGGCCATTAGCTTTGAACCACTCACCTTTATCATTTTCCAGTTCAATAGCACCAAATTGAAACACCTGTGTTACCTTAAAAGGTCCAGACCATTTGGATCTCAACTTGCATGGAAACAGACGAAGTCTGGAGTTGAAGAGTAAAACCAAGTCACCAGGAGTGAAGCTGCTTTTCGCAATATGCTTATCATCATATAGCTTCATCCCCTCCTTATACAGTGCCGACCTCTTATAGGCTTTTAGACAGAACTTATCCATCTTATTGATCTGATCCAACTACAAGTTTGCAGTTTCACTCCAATTAAGGTTTAGCTTCTTCAACCCCAGAGTGCTATATGCTCAAGCTCAACCGGAAAATGACATGCCTTTCCAAACACCAATTTTTATGGAGACATACCAATAGCTGTCTTGAAATCTATCTGATATGCCAATAGAGTATCATCTAGCTTCCTTGCCCAATCTGTATTGTTGGTATTCACTGTCTTTGCCAAGATTACCTTGATTTGGACACCTCTACTTGTCACTGCTCTGTGGGTGATAAGGCATAGCAACATTGGGTTGTTTCACCCCATACTTGGTCAGAAGCGCACTAAACACCTTGTTGCAGAACTGAGAACCACCATCACTGATAATGGGTCTTGGTGTTCCAAACCTTGAGAAAATGTTCTTTTTCACTCTTTCCATCGTTCTCAGGTTAAGCAACAGCTTCAACCCATTTGGACACATAGTCAACCGCAACCAATATGTATTTCTGCCCATATCAAAAGCTAAAAACTACAGAATGTAAACATAGACTACCCTTTACTCGTTTAACATAATCGTAACTAGAACTTTGTCATGGATCCCACAACCCCAGTCGTGGTATTTAGCTACTTATGCTTTCACGTAAACAATTAGTAATTAGGGATGAAAACATATTGGGAAAGACTTATGAAAGTAGTTACCAAATCAACAATCACTTTGATAATCTGATAGTCTGAATCCAAATTTCCAACTGATAGTAATAATCAAAAATCAAAAAATCAAAAGTTAAGAGTAATATTGTGTTCTTCGTCGTGAAACGTAAGATAATGAATAATAATCTTAAAAATGACCTAAAGTAATTCAAAATCGAATGTTTAAAATGAGTCCTAATCGAATTAGGATAGAGTTGTCCTTCCTTTTAACGGCCACTACGACTACCCGTCAAGGGCTTCACGCTCCGTGAAGTTCTCCGTTGTCTTGCCTTGGAGCTTCCCGAAAGTGGGTCTTCAAACTTGGTCACTGGAAAAGGCACCACGAGAGCTACCACGGTCCGTAGTGAGGACCATGGCCCGTGAAGTCGTCCGTGGTCTTCACTTGGGTTGCAACCTTCTTTTAACTCTTTCTTGCTTTCACACTGGTTCAGCTTAACGGTAGGTACCACGGTACGTGCTGAGGACTACGGCCCGTAGAACCCTCAGTGGTCTTCACTTAGTTATTCCTGCTCTTTATCTTCTCAAGGCACAAGACTACCTCACTTTCACGAGCTCAACCATGGACCGTAATGAAGTTAACGATCTGTGAAGTTGGCCGTGAACTTCACTTAATCAACATCAATTTTGCTTATTTTTCTACCTTTCTATACAACCCAATTTCTGCCTACACATTTAACAAACCCATCAAATAATCCAAAATATCACATAATTCCAATATTAGTTCATAGTTATTAAGCATTAAATGTGCTACGATTTCGCGGTACATCAATGATGCAAATTGAGTTAAATAGGTCATATGTGTACTCCTAGCATCTCGTTGTGACTAGCCGATTGTTGAATAGATCTCTTGTGATAATCATTTCATGTTAGATGAAACTTGTAGAGTCTTGTTTGATGATTGTGTCGAATACCATGAGTGGTGAATTTTTCTTGAACTATGTGCTTGATGACACCTACAACTTGCCCCATTATTTCAATTGATTGATTGAAGCAAGCGATTGAAATGATCTTAGGCACAATTTGTGAGAAGTGAACCTAAAATTGATATTATGCCTCTTTGTGGAAACCTTGTGAGAGTGTGAGCCTAGCTTTGCACTATTTGAGCCTATCCATACCTTTGGAAAGAACTTGAACAACTTTGACCTCTTTTTCCCATCACGTTTAACCTTCAAGAAGTATTGGTTCGTTTAAATAGCCAACTCAGGCCAAAAGCCTAAGTTTGGGGTGTGGTGAAAACGAAGGAAAATTAAGAAATGTAAAAATCCACCTTTGAAGGTTCAATGATGAAAAAGATGGAACCCTCCATGTAAAAAAATGAGAAGAAAAATTAAATAAAAAGGATTGAAAAAGAGAAGAGTTTGTGAAATAAAGTTGTGAAAAGAGCGAAAGAAATGGGTTATCCAATGAGTCATGCTTAAATAAGTAATAGGGTGAATTGTGAACATTGTTAAAGGATGAAAGAGAAGGATAAAAAGCGAATGGCATGCCATACTTCATGAATGTTGAAGTCACGAAATGAAAATGACCATACCCTTACACTCAACCCCGTTACAAGCCTTTAAAGTCCTTTCTAACCTTGAGTGAGATGAAAATAATGTTGATTGGAAAATAAGGGCAAGCCTATGGGTCGAGTCATGCATGTGTTCATCTTTGGGAGTGTCAGAATTGTATTTGATTCTGAAATTTTAAATTGTTGATGAACTTTTTGTGAGCATCAAATCATTCTTGGTGTGAGGGCATTTGAATGCTTTTGTTGAGCTTGAACTTGCATTAGAAACAAGCATTGTGAACTTCAGTCTATTTGATAATGGTTAGTCATAATTTGAATCTTAGAGTGCACAATTGAACATTTCATGCGATATTTGAACCTCTTATGTCCATTTGTGTTGAGTCTTGAGTAGCATTGTCTGTAGACATCCTTGTTGAACTGATTGATCTTGAGTTTTACTTGAGGATAAGCCAAAGTTTAAGTTGGGGGTGTTGATGAGTCTGAGATTTTGACTCATTTAAGGTGTTGTTTTCATAGTTATTGTCCTCGGTGCCTAATTTATGCTCTAAGCTGATGTTAAAGTGTTAATTTGCAGCAATGAAAGCGAAGGAAGAAAGGCAAAGACATTACCGGGTAAAAAGGAGCAAAAAAAGTTAAAGAAGTGGAAGAAAGGCAGTTTTGATGATCGCCAAGACCAGTCAGTGAGCTGCCGAATTGCTCTTCAAATCGCAAAAAGTTACAGCATGCCATCCCTGTGGAAAAACCAACTTGGCGATGGACATGGACAACTGCCAAACCGAGGAATGGATAGGCGACCTCAATCCTTATCTCCTAAATTCACAGAATTGTGAAGTAAAACAGCCAACACAGACCGGCGATGGAATGGAGCTATTGGCGCATCATTGACTTGGTCGGCGATGCTCGACTAACCTCCCCTAGTTGTCCTAAAGGCCAGAATCTGAGAAACAATAAATTAAATTTCAAAAAGGCAGAAAAAAATCCAGTCATTTCCTGAGCAATTTTTCCATATAGAGGAACTTCGTTTGAGACTTGGTTTTACTTAGTTTAAGGATTTGTCTAGTTGATTTTGAGTTGGGTTTTAGATATTGAACATTTTCAATCATTATAAAGACATTGATTGCAATACCCAGATTATGGAGAACATAATTGGTATTGATTTCTTCCTTTTTAGGATATGTGGAAAAACCCCATTTCTTGGGGGTGTGATCATGTGATTATTTTCTCTAATTACCTTATGAGTATAGTTGTTTGCTTATTTACATGTTAATTTGAAATGGGTTAAATTGATTGATGTGCATTAATCCATGAATTATAATTACAAATGCAGTTCTACTTTAGTTTTCTTGGATTGCTTGAGAAATGGGTTTTTAGAACTAAGGTTATCGATTGATTATTGTAGTGATGGGGTTGTTATGGGTCCAGCTCGAGAATGTGGATAAATTGAGGTATTAGGCAGTTTTTAGTGTTATGCTCGTCGAGGTTCCAGAGAACACCCTTGAATCGTAATAGATATTCGAGAGAAAACTATTGCATCTATAGCCTAGTCTACTCAGTAAGATTCGGCATTTGTTAGTAAATTTCAATCACCCATATAGCGAAATTAGGCTTTAAACTATCACATTCCCAAGTATACCTTATCTACATGATACTCCCATGCTTTTCTAATCGTTGTAGTTGTTAATTGACAAACCTAATCCCACCTAATCCCTCCATCTGACATTTGTTGTCAACCCCATTGATATATCTAAATGCTTTCGATAATTTCTATTCCTACAATTTATTAGATCACATTTATAACTTCGTAACTGAATTCTAACATGTATCACTCCCTGTGGAATTAACCCCAACTCTTTATTGGGTTTATACTAGATTGCGACCGCCTACACCTAGTATTGGATGAGGTGTAGTTGAGATTTTATGATCATATACACAGTTTGCTCCTTCGGTTGTCCCTAAAGCAGCTCCTCTAGGTGTAGCTCTGTCTGGCCGAGCCGTTAAAGAAGATTGGGCACTATTGCCCCCATTACCATTACCTTGCCTTTTCTGAGGACACTCTCTCATGAAGTGAACTGTTTGACCACACTTGAAGCAAACAGTGGAGCCATCGCCATATGCTCTTTGGTGGTTCCTACCACACTTAGCATACGTAGGAGTCCAATTACTTCTGTTTACCACAGTAGCTTGAGATTGTGCATGTCTAGCTCTGAAGGTACGGGGATTTTGATTCTTGAACTCACCTTAGTTATTTGGTGTAAGTGCACTAGAAGATGATGGAGCGGGTCCATTTGGGTTTTGTTGAAAGGATGACCAGTTCACATTAATCTTCTGCTACCTAGACTCATTTCCTATTTTCTTAGCGTTCTTGTTTCAGAACTCTTCTCTCTCTCTCTCTCAGATTGTCTTCCTCAACTTGCTGCACATGGATAACCAGCCTTGCAATGACCATGTCCTCTAACAACATCGTAGCCTTACCCTCTTTGCTTGACTGAAGAGACAAACCAAACACAAACAACCTCATCCTACTCTTCATGTAAACAACCATCTCCTGAGCATAATGGAAAAGTTGGGTTAAATATAGGTTATACTGATGCACACTAATGGATTCTTGCTTAAGAGTGAGGAATTCTTTTACCTTTGCCTCTCTCAGCTCATATGGAAAGAAACGCCCCATAAAGGTACCTTCAAACACAGCCCAACACACAATTTGTTTTCCTTCGGCTATAGTTTTCTTTCATTGGTGAGACCAGATCCTAACAACGCCCTTGAGTTGGTATGCCGCTAGTTCAACACGCTAAGCATCAACAACATGCATAACCTAAGGCACCTTCTGCAACTCTTCCATAGAGGGTTAATCCTTACGATCTCACGAATCCTGGATGTATAAGCCATATCATGTCGATTCCCTCTTTGTTTCTCAGCTTGGTTGGTCACAACTTGACACAACATCTGGATAGCATTTGGGAACTCAGCATTAGTGACTGATGAGTCTAATTTGTGGACACATCTAGGGCTATATTTTACTAGAAATTGTGTCCTCAAATGTTTATTTTATCTCAATATCGGATGAAAACCTTTAAGTTTCAGGTATTTGAGGTTTTAAGGAAAGCATGGACACTACGTCGCACAGAGGACTGAAAAGGCTGAAGAGAACGAAAAAACGAATGCCTGAGGATCACCGAGTCCACTTTGCGAGTCGCCGAAGGGTCTTACTTCGCCTTTTGTTCTAGTGTGCTGACCCCTGAATGAAAGAATCAAGTCGGTAGAAAAATGTAGCAGTCGGCGCATCACCGAGAAGTTTCGCGATGTAGTACCATGTCGTCCAATGACCCAGAGCACGACAATGATGAAGGCTAGTGCAAGACGACGATGAACTACACCAAAGGAAGAATCGGCGAGTTGATCGGCG
The DNA here is from genome assembly GCA_036250385.1 of Solanum microdontum. Classification (NCBI taxonomy): domain Eukaryota; kingdom Viridiplantae; phylum Streptophyta; class Magnoliopsida; order Solanales; family Solanaceae; genus Solanum; species Solanum microdontum. The sequence goes on from JAJONQ010020741.1 coordinate 11,548, forward strand.
ATTCCGACTAACGACGCCGAATGAGCCGTTGTAGCACAAATTTGTGATAACTATAAATACTGGTTAGATTTTTAGTTTTAAGTGTGGAACCATTTTTATAATTTTTACATAGAGTAGTACTTTTGGATATTTTTTGTCTATGTTTGAGCGGGTTTTGAAGACTTGAAGAGGAAGAGGGTTTCATCTTCTAGATTTGGAGTTGGGTCTCTTGGATTCTTCATTCTTGGCTTGTAACAAGACTTAAATCTTCATAACCATTAGAATGCAAGTTCATTTAGGTATAAATTTCTATCTCTTGATGTGTGGCTAAAACCCCCAATTTTTGGGCTGTGATTTAGTGAATATGGGTTAAGATAATTGTTAGGTCTTGCTTGATGATAGTCTATTTGTAGTTTAAATAGGATTTCGTTTAGTGGTTGTGGATGGATTTAATGAATTTGTAGTTGCAAATACAAGTTTATTTATATGTTTTCGGCTTGCTCGAGAGAGAGGTCGTAAAACTAAAACCACTAAATTGATGGCTAGTGTGAGTGGGTCGACATAAGGTTCAACTCAAGAGAGTGAACCCTAATCCCATATCCACACACTCAGCTCGAGACAATGAGTGGGTTAAGGCGGAGGCTGGTCTTGACACGGCAAATGGGTGTCCGAGAGGAACGCATTTGAAACAGGTTGAGTTGCTCAGAGAGAGAGCTTATCCCCTTTAAAGTCTAGCCTAGTCACAATTATTTTATGAATCGTCCATCGAAAGCATGTACCCAATAATCTAGATTAGCCTGTATTCCCGTCACATCCCAAGGATCCCCTCTTATTATTTAGAAACCCTTGTTTATTTTGTTGTTTTTACTTACTAGTGACAAAACCCCCCCATTGTTAATTGACACTCTTATGTCCCCCGTCTTTAATTTACAATGGTTTTACTCATTAATATAGAGCTACGACTAGTTAGAATAAATTTTATTTTTCTATTAACTCTCAAAACTATAATGTTGGGACGATCCCAACCCTTGGTTGGTTTATTATACTATTGTACAATCGTACACATACATTGGCTGTTGTGTGCTTGATTACGCAAACATCAGTGACCTCTCCTTAGGGTTGCACTTCTGGTGCATTGGGGACCCCTTGATCCTGAGGATCAGCATTCCTTCTAGCAGGACGACCTCGAATAGATCTTCGTGGAGGCATGATCTGAAAGTTATGCGCAAGCACAAATTAGAAAGACAGTTTATAGAGTTAAACTCTATCGCACGAATAGAGTATGAAAGAAGTGAGATAGTTCCTAAATGTCGCAGCCTCCTAATTACAGATGTGGTGATGCGTGGGAAGCATCGAGAGTCACATTTACCTCCACTTCTTGTACACACCTTCTAATTATGTGATCTGCTCTTTCACGAAATAAATAAGGTTCCTCCCAAAAATACATCTTCACATCGAACAAGAACCTCTTTCGTTAGTAGGAATTCAACCCATTGGGAAGAATTCTACACACAACATAATTTACAAAATTAGCATAACAAGGTGGGTTTCCATGAGATACAACCATTACAGACTAATTGGGAAACACTTCTTCAATATCCCTCTCACCGGAAACAACAACATTAGTTTATAGACTTGACAAGTGATCCGCCACTTGATTCCTACACCTTTTTGTGTCTTTGAACTCAAAATCAAAATCTTGAAACAACAACACCCACCAAATAAACCTTGTCTTTGCATCTTTCTTAGCCATCAAATATATGTTTGCACCATGATCTATATGCACCACCACCTTAGTTCCCAACAAATACGGTGTAAACTTTTCGAAAGTGTACACTACAGTTTGCAATTCTTGCTCGGTGACAGTGTAATTCTATTCATGTAACTGGATTCGGGGAAGGCTAGAAATGTGTCAAGCGGGAAAGTCACAAGCCCAAAACAGGACCATGGGACCCTCCACGGAGCCGTAGACAAGCCGTGAATGGGACCACAGACCGTTTTGGTGCTCGTGAAGTCTTTCCAGAAGTTGCCCAAAAAGGTTCCCCTCCCACGGACACTTAGACAACTCGTTGTGAGCATCACTGACCGTTAGAGTGGTCGTGAAGAGGGTAAAGGAAGCAAGGGTCCTCCCCTATCTATTGTTCAAGGGCCACGAGCATCACAACGGAGCTTCAAGCATCACACAGACCGGGAAGTCCTCCGTGATGGGTTTTCAATAGAATTAGAGTTTAGGATCCACTTAAAACGATCATATTTTTTATCACAAAATGAATTAGGTGGCCCATGACATATCAAATTAAAGTTCTCTAAGGTATCTCAGTAATCTTTCCAATGACATCGTGTTTGCCTAATTCTCATCCAGAGTGAAAAGTTATTCCCGAAATAGTGAAGCACTATTAGGGAGAATTTCTTCATGACACATTTGATGGGCCCTGGTGGTCATGACGACCCAATTTGGGCTCGATCATGCCATTTCGGAAGTTTCCAGTTAGGGGCTTTTGGGTCTTTTCCCTCCAATTGTTTTAACTCAATAGTAAATCATTTTTCCTTCTACCCAAAGCCCTATATAATGATTGTAAACACCCAAATCACCCAAACTAAATTCATTCTCTTAAATTTCCAAAAGTTGATCAAGCTCTTAGTTGAAAGAGGTATTAGAGTTAAAACTATTTGTTGATGATTGTAGCGATTGTATTGTTGCGGATTTAGCTTGAAAAAGTGGGTATAAATTATATTTTACAAGTCTAGCTTGAAAAGGTAGGTTGATTAAGGTATTGGGCTGCTAATTTTGTTGTTTGTCGAGGTTTGGAAAGAACTCGCTTGATTCATGTTAGTTGATTTAGAAATGGCTATTGCACCTAAAGCCTAACCTACCCATTGAGGTTCAACAACTTTTAGCAAATAATAATCACCCATTTAGCGAAATTGGAATTCAATTAATCACACTCCCAAGAAACTCTCTCTACTTGTTTACTCCTAGTCGTTTGTAGTTGTTAATTGTTAACCCAAATCCCTAATTTAATATTAATTGTAAACCCCTTGTCATTTATTTTATTGTTGCGAAAACGTTTACATCTACAAATGATTAGAACACCAGTCTACTTTGTAATCGAATTCCTTACCGTATTACTCATCTTGGGATCAACCCCAACTCCTAGTTGGGTTTATACTTGTTAGTGACCGCCTACACTTAGAATCAGATGAAGTGTAGTTGAGTGCTATCAATTAACTCCTTTCATTGGTACACATTGCACAGGACTCACCCACTTGCTATCCGCAATAGGGTAGATAACACTCGCGTCAAGCTACTTTATGATTTCTTTCTTCACCACTTCTTGCATTGGAGTGTTTAACCTCCTTCCATTCTCAACACTTAGCTTGCATTCACTATCCAACTAGATTTTTAAGAGTACAAATCCCGGGAAAAATTCCCACAATTTTTGGAATCCTCCATCCGATGGCCTTAACGTATCATTTCAACACACTTACAAGTAAATGCACTTGCTATTCAAGCAAATTTACAAGATAATCACGGGAAAGGTGTTGTTTTCTCCCAAGAATACATACCAAAGGTGAGGTGGGAGCACCTTCAACTCAAGCTTTGGTTGTTCTTTAGTGGATGTTTTGGCGGAAGGACATTCCCGATTTTTTAGTTTAATATCGAGCTTCAATGGGTTTTTAGAATAAGAACCCAAACCCGATAGAGTAGCCACGACCTCATCATAATCTTGAATTTATTCACCATCATAGTTCAGAAGGAAGGCAACTAGGGACTCACCCTCACAAGAAATTTCACTCACACTAGAAACTGCTTGGTCAATCACATCAATGATTGATACCACATGAATATCACCAGGTTACTTCATCGATTTGCACACATTCAAATTAACTTCCTCATCACTTACCCGACACTTTAACTCACTGCTTTCAACATCCACAAGAGCTCTTTCGGTATCCATGAACAACCTACCTAGTATAATCTATACTTCGGCGTTAATCTCGCAATCAAGAATAACAAAGTTGGCCGAAAATATGAACCTATCCACTTTCACCAAAATATCATAAAGAATGCCCAAAGGATGCTTGATATATCGGTAAGCCATGAGAAAACACATCGTTGTTGAGTTAGGCTCACCTAACCCAAGTTGTTTGAAAATAGCACAGGGCATCAAGTTAATACTTACCCTCAAATAACATAATGCTTTGGCAAATTGAAACATCCCAATAGGGCATGGAATAGTAAATGCCCCTGCACCAGCCTTCTTGAAAACCAAATTGTTCGTTATAATGGCACTACAACTATAAGACACCTCAACTGTTACAAAATCTGTACTACTTTTTTGGGAACCAATTTTTTCATGAACTTCGCATACCCTAACATTTCCAACAATGGTTCCACTAAAGGAAGATTTATAGACATAGATTTGAAAAAAGAGAGAAATTTTTGGAATTTTGCATCTTCATCCGTTTTTTTCAATCTCTAAGGGAATGGTAGGTTTACTTTAGGAACATGTTTTGGACGTATCAATGAAGAAACAACTCCCTCATTTGATGTTTGTACCTCACCTGTGAAAACATTCTTAGGAACCTCATCAATTTCTTAGGATGTTTCATTGTTCGATTCTTCGCCGAACCACTCTATATCAGTGGCATCATTCCTTTCTTTACTAGAATTTGCCTTGCCATCAATTTTTACGTCATTAGCCACTAATATACAACTCCAAGTCAACATATCCATTAATTGGTCATGATTAATCTTTGAACTAAGCACAATATCATTAGCATGATTCTCTTGTAGTTTCAAATTTAATTGAGCTGAAAGTTCACTCATTTGGAATTCAAGTTGCTTTATGGAGGTTGAGTTAGAGGTTACCGTCTAATTTAAAGAGGAGAATTCCGCTTTCATTTCATGAAGAACTTCATTTTATCCTACCACTTCATTTAGAATACAAGCCATCAGATCCTCGGTCCTAAAGATTTCAGAATTTTCATTCGACTTCAAACTATCATAAGTGTGCACATAGCTAGCATCATCATTATCTTCTCTCCTTCAATATGTGTCCCGATCAAACCAATCTTGGTCTTGATCTCTCCATCCATTCTCACAAATTATGTTAAAATCTTGATTCCAGCCCGACCTTAAAAAGCTCGAATGATAGCCCTTTGCTAGTCTTGGTACAAAATGTACCTCTTCATTTTCAAATTTTGCATTAACTGGATTAATAGCATCATAAGCACCCCTATGACATGCTTTGTCAAGAACGTCTTTTGTGTCATCATCTTGGCCATGTTTTCACCACACTCTCGATTTTTCTCTAAGTGCTCCTTGGTTAGCTCAAAATTTAGAGGATACACTTGATCATCCATCATATACCATGCACGATTAATTATACCACCTCTAATAAGTTGAGCAGCTACACTTTTGTTGATTGGGTCAAGGCTCTAGTAAAAATATTGCAAGAGTGCATTATCAGTCAACCCATGAGATGGACATCGGAGCAGATACTTTTGGAACCTCAACCATATCGCATGGATCGGTTCACCATCGACTCGCTTGAAGATCTGATATATCCCTAAACTTAACCATCTTCGAAGGAGAGAAAAACTTTTCGTAAAATACATGTGTGACCTCCTCCTAAGAAGTAATTGCATCCTTAGGTAATTTGGTAAACCAGCTCCTTGCTTACCCCATTAGAGAAAAGGGGAATAAATGGAGTCGGACTGACTCTTGAGTTTTGTACTTGAAAAAAAATGGCCCATACACATCCACAATGTTTTGAATATGGTCATGAGGGTCCTCATGATCAAGTTCTCCAAATAGACCCTTCATTTGCAAAAGCTCCAACATTGGGATGGTCACATCAAACACCGCATTGCCCACTATCGGAGGCAATCAAATAGCACCCGCACTTCCCAACTGATCCTCATTGACATCATGCATATTCCCGATGTCGTCATCGTTCCCAAGTTGACTGGCATTGCTCCCATTCACACTCATCTCTTCACCTGTTTTAGAGCAGCCAACAAGAAGACAAATAAGATAATTCAACTACGGTAAAATCAGTTCACGACTATACATCAATAAAAGAATTCTAAACACCAATCCCCGGCAGTGTTTCCATTTTTGATAACCCTCAACTACACTTCATCTAATTCTAAGTGTAGGCAGTTGCTAACAAGTATAAACCAAACTAAGAGTTAGGGTCGATCCCACAGAGAATGGTACAGTGAAAAATTCAATTAAGAAGTAAAGTTGTGTCCTAATCATTTGTAGAGGCGATGTTTTTGTAACATTAAAATAAAATACAAAGTTTCAACAATTAATATCAAATGGGGGGATTCCGTTAACTAATTTAAGATAAACAACACAGGAAGATATTAAGTATAAATTGGACCTTTGGAATGTGATAAGTTGAATGTTAATTTTACATAATGGGTGATTACTAGTTGCTTAAAGTTGTTGAATCTGAATGGGTAGGCTAGGGTTTGAGTGCAATAGCAATTTCTCAATCAACTATTGCGTTTCAAGTGAGTTCTTTCGAACCACAACGACCATAACACAACCAAACAACCCAATTTCATAATTAATCAACTTTTACAAGTTGGATTTGTAAAGACGCTATCAAACCCACTTTCTCAAGTGAGATTTTAAAGATGCAATCAATACAACTATCAATCAATGATATTACTCTACCACCTCTTTCTCAAGCAAGCATAGAGAACTAAGCTAGAATTCCATTTGCAATTGCAATTCCTCAATTAAACATGAACAATTAATTGAACCCACTTCAAAACAGCATTAAAATAAGCAACTAACAATATCCATTAGCTAATTGATGCATTAAAATACAGAATCACACCCCCAAGGTAAGAGGTTTTAGCTAAGCATAGTGAAAAGCAAGAAATCGTTACCAACAAGGTTTTCCATTTGATTTTCTAACGATATTCAAACCTTGAATGTTGAAATTGAAGCTAAACCAATTACTATCTCAAAATCTCAATCCCGAGAACTCAAAATGTGAACACAATGTCCTAGAATGTAAAAACTCAAAAACCCATAGGTAAATAGTGTGGGAACTCCTTTTCTTCTTTCAGAAATAGTATTTATACGTTCCCAAAATTTCATCACAGAGTCAACTCTGTGAAGTAAGTCAGGCTCACCGACTATTTTGGAAATCCGCTGAGTTGCTCCTCTTCTCGCCCTTTGGTTTGTCTCTTTCATCAAATTATTCTGGAACTTTTTGTGCGCTTGATCGCCATCGTCGATCCTTTCTGCATGTTACCGAAATGCTTGTTTGCTCACCAAGTTGGTTTTATCCATGGGCAATTTTTCTGGAACTTTAGGAGAGTTGAAGGTCCACTCGGTGACTCGCCGAGTTGACGTGGCGAGTTCCACCTTTGCTTTCCTTCAAGTTTTTCAGCTTTTTCGCTCCTTTTTGCATCATTATGTCCTTGTCTAACTCGTAAACCTTCATTGTTGAACGTCAATATATTAACATCAGTTATTAGAGTAAAATAGACATAAAGGACACAAAATCCTTGAATAATAAGCCCTGAATGTGTCAAAATTCATGACTCATCACCCAAGGAAGGCTAATGTGGTAGTAGAAACCTTGAGTCAGAAGGCAATGAGTATGAGGAGTTTGGCTTTCTTAGATGTGAATATGCGACCTATGGCCTTGGACATTGAGTCCTTATCCAATCAGATCGCCAAACTTATATATATGAGCCGGGCAAAGTATTTTCTCTTGTGGAGGATAGATTTTCCTTTATGGAGTAGATTCAGGTACAACATTTGAGGATCCACATTTGAGAATGATTTGAGACAAGGTTATTAACGGCGAGGCTAGGAAGGTGACTTTAGATCTGGATAGCATCTTGATGAATGAGGGTCCTATTTCTGTTTCTAGAGTTTGTGAGTTTGTTAGTAACTTCTTCAGAAGTCTCATTGTTCCAGATATTCTATTCATATTGTTGCTGCAAATATGTATCGTAACTAAGGCTACATTATTTATGGTATGGGATGAAGAGACACATTGCAGAATTTGTGTCTAGGTGCTTGAAGTGTTAGCAAGTGAAGTACGAGCACAAGAGACCAAATGTTATGACTCTGCGGCTACCCATCCTGTAGTTGAAGTGGGAGTGTATAGCTATGGACCTTTTTGTAGGATTACCACATAACTTCAAAGGTTTTAATTCTATTTGGGTCAGCGTTGATCAATTAACCAAGCCAACTCACTTTTTGCTGATTTAGATTGCTTACGCATTAGAGAAATTGCCTCAGTTCTACCATAGAGAGAGTGTCCATTTGAATGGGGTTCCGGAATCTATCATTTCAGACCACGGTACTTAATTTACTTCACATTTCAAGAGGCCTAACCAGAGGGAGTTGAGTAGCCGGTTGAGCTCAGTACGACCTTCCACCCTCATATCAATGGTCATTCTAAGAGGACTATTCACGTTTTGGAAGAAATGCTACATGCTTGTGTTATTGATTTTGGTGGCCAGTGTTTTAGTTGTTGGCTTGGCACAGTTCGCATATATTAGTAGCTACCATTTGGGAATTCATATTGCAACATTTGAGTCATTATATGGTAGGATATGTTGTTCATAGTAGGATTGTTTGATGAGTTGGATACAAGTCAATGGGGTTCTATTTTATTGAGAGATTCTATTGATAGTGTTTGTGTGATCGAGGGAAGACTTCATACTGCCTAGATTAAGCAGAAGACGGTGCAAATTGGAGGCTAAGACCTTTAGAGTTCATGGTTAGTGATGGTGTGTTCCTACGGGTGTCACCAATGAAGGGCTGGATGAGGTTTGTGAGGATGGGCAAGATTTTCCCAAGGTTTATCGTTCCCTTTTAGATTCTAGGGTTAGTAAGAGAGATAGCTTATGAGATATCCTTATCTCTAGCTATTTCGAGTGTCCCTCCATTGTTTCATATCTCTATGTTAAGAAAGAGTGCTCCGAATAAGTCTCACGTGCTTTAGTGGATGTCAGTTTAGCTTGATGAGACTTTCAGTTTTCAGGAGGGACTTATGACCATTCTAGACAGGCAAGTTAGGTTGTTGCGGTCTAAGGAGATCCCATGAGGTTCAGTCGAGGTATCGACCCGTCAAGAAGCCTACTTGGGAGACTGATATTGATATACGGACCTGACATCCTCATATTTTTGACTCTTAAAGCTTGAAAGGGTTGTTTCAACTCAATATCTAGAGATTTTAGAGTCGAAAGAAAATTCTGTCAGTTCCTTTATCTCTAAAACGGTCATTTTGGTCTAGGGTGATGATTGTTTTGGGTTTTGAGGATTCCATTTGGAGATGGTGAGATTAGGCATTTTAGCTGTTATATTTTTTATTAAGTGTAGTTTGGGGCAAGTTTGTTTGTAAACATGCTCGGAATCAAATTTTGTCAGGACGATTAATTTTGAAATGCTAGGTTTTGTCTAGAACAACCTTTGTTTTGGGTCTCGAGGCTGCTGAGAGGATTTGGTTGTGTTTGGAATTTTATTTGTCAATTTTTTGTAAGTGTTGACTTTGGTCAACATTTTGACAATATGACCTCGTCTGGTGGTTTCGTCGCTTCCGTTACATCTTGAATGTAGAACGAGTTTTGAACATCCAAAGGAGAAATTCATTTCCTTGAATTTTGTTGGTTGAACATTGGTTCCTTCTTCGCTAATACAGATCTTTCATCTGGTTCTTAGAGCTCAGAATCTCAAACCTCCACGTTCACATGCTCCTCAACGCATTAACAGAGGGTTGATCCTCTTGCCTTCACATTCATAGGCAGGATGTCATATTCACGAAGTGGTGGCTACCTAAATTACCACATTTGCAGACCTCACTGCGCATTCATGACCAAGGTATCCACGATAGCGAAGGAAAAAATTGTTGGCAGTTCAGTCTTTTAAAAGACAAACTTACCATCTATTTTGGCCATTTCCTACTTAGTGTTCTTGCTATTTTAAGAGAATTTCTGGTCTGTTTGGAGTGATTCTTGTTGGAGAACATTTGTGAAGTTTTTGGCCACGTCTAAGTTTGACTATTACCCCATATCCTATTCTATTCATTATTCGACTCCAATTTAGCTAAAATTTTGGAGGGCTGGTTAGGTTTGATTAATGCTTGGATCATGTCCAGTATCGGGGAACAACTCCCTTGCATAGGGTGGGACCTCCTAACGGAATAAACTTTGTGACTCTTTGCACGGGTCCCACTTTTTGCATTTTTGGGTTTCTTGTCTTTTCTGAGTTCTTTTATACTATTGGTATTGTTGTTGGTTCTTTTGGTGTTCCCTTGGTGTTGTTTATATCTTGGCATCACTCGTAGGTTCTTTAGAAGGGAAGAGTGCCCGAGTTATAGTTCATGTGCGGTTTTCCACCTTGAGGTAAGTTATGACTTCTTCTTTTTTTTTCTTAATTAGATTAATAATATTTCGGTAGCATTGCATGATTTAGGTTGAACTTTTAGGTTTTGTTGAGCTTGATTGATCCTAGGATAGTTATGGCCATAGGTTGGGTTGTTTAGCTTAAGCTTTAGCAAGAGGAGCATTAGTTTAGGTTATTTTTTTGTGACTATCTTTAGACATTGCTTGTAGGTGGCGTGAAACATAGGATTTTATTGTGTTTGATTGATTTCGTTGGTTTGATTTGTGGTATGGGTCCTTGAGTTGTGATTTTGGTTGTTTATTAAACTATTAGGCTCGAGGTCTTATGCTTGGATTGGTAGGATTGTTAGATTAGTACTCTCATGGTGTGATAGGTATTCCTCCTAATTCTTTCTGTATAATCTGATTTGTTTGTGATAATATTTTTATGGGTTATACATGGATAAGTGTTTATGGAAATGACTTGGTTATGGGGAAAAGTAATTCACCTTAATGAGTTTTAAGTCCTAGAGACCCGTTTGGCTTGAAAGTTGTAAAAAGTACACTTTTACTTGATTGATCGCATCTTCTGACTGTTTTAACTCTTATGAGCTTGATGTACCATAATGGGCAGCCCGTTGGCATAGATCTGGGCTACAGTCTATCTTTTAATTTTATATTGCTGATAAACGCTATGTATCACCCCGGGCAACTCGTTGATATACATATTTAAGTTATTGGTAATCTTGATGTGCCATCACGGGCAGCCCATAGATACACCTATCCTGGTTTTTGGCATTCGGTATGTTTGAGGTATCGTTCCAGGTTGCTCGATGTCGCTTCCGGGCTACTCTTATCTCTTACTTTGTGTTTTATATTGTATCATTATGAGAGTTGACCTTGAATCTATTGATTGTTGTGTGTTATGGGTGTAGCTTGTGACTGAATCTTTATTTTATCTGTTTGTCCTTTGTTGTATTCCACCTATTTGCCTCCCTTGACTTGATCATGCCTAATCCTCTGATCACAACTGGTTAATGATTCTTTACAAATAGAACCGGAGGCAATACTGGTTGAACATACATACATTGTCACTCTCTTTGATTCCCCCTTCTTGGGTATGCCAAACAACATCTTTTCTTCTCCTCATGTCAGAAATCTTATGATAAGTATTTGGTTACAAAAATTGTAAGAAATTTTCATAGATTGAGGTGTGTCAACGACACTATCCTTAAGAATATTTCACTTAATATAGGTGTATCTCTAGAATTTAATAAGCTCTTCTAGTATAAGACTGGGAGCACTGAAACTAACAAGGATCCATTAAGAAAAAAAACCCAAAACACTATAATATAGCATTATGAATATTTTGTATTGATCTCTACCAAAGAAAAGAACTTGTATTGATTTATAGAGAAGAGAATTCATCAAATGGGATGGCTAAAGTACTCATAACATTTGTTGAATACAATCAAGAGGAAGAATAATGACAATGTACTGTAGTATAATGAGTACATAATGGTCATAAATTGGTAACTACTAAAAGAGAAATAAAGGGTAAGTTATATGATATTAGAGATAAAATCTCAGGTAGTCACTCAACTATAATTGAATTTAAGTGTGTTTACCATCTTTTCTTCACGGGAAGATCGTTCAAAGATTTTGTAATCATCTTTGTAAATTCCCAGAGTTTCCTTGGATAACAAGACTTGAGGGTGATTATTTTTCAGCATAGAAGAAGTTGTAGTCATTCCATCTTGGGTTTTGGAGATTAAGGTCTCTCTCCTTCTTCCTCCTCCTCTTGCTCCTCCATCCTGAATAGTGGTAAGGAGGTGGATTTTTAAGTACAATCGTGTTGTAAGATGGGTTTGTTCTTTTGGATTGTAGATTACTCCATTGAGAACATCAGATCCCACTTTGACAGACCCCAAAGAACCAGAGTCAAATTTGACATAAATTGTCATTTTATGGAAAATTTGTCAAAGTAGCCCAAAAGCAGCCCAACCCAAAAAAAGAAATAGGAAACCAATAAATCAAAGAAAAAAACACAAAAGGAAAGGTTGCAAAGATCTGGACCATTCCCAATAAAACAAAAACCTTTGTTGACTTGTAGCTGCTACAATATGGTCAGAGAAATTGGACTCTCCAATGAAGGTCCTGATGAGTAGAGGATAGAAGATAGTTCAAACACCTTAAATATATAGACATAGATCAAAATGGATCCGAGTTTGGACAAATTTCACTGAAGGTACTCGAAAACTCTCACAAATGCCATAAAATGAGGTCAGTTGAAGACTTTTTCAACTTACATTGATTAGTTCTATACCAAAAAATAAAGTTAGTGAACAAAACTTTCTCCTCTATCATATTTGTGCACTGTTATACTTTGAGTTAATTCATCCATGACCTTCTTTGTAGGTTGAGCCCAGAGAGGTAGATATCACTACATAAGGAGGCCACATATGAGTTCTATCTCGATATAAAATAGTCTAATGCATGTACATCATCTCATGAAAGTGTGCAGGTACTGCCATCACTATTTGATATTTCTTTGTCACTGATGTCCAGTTTTTCTTGTTTGTCTCAATTATGCTTGTGTATTAAAATCCTTGTTTGGGATGTTTCTAATTCTAAGATTTGGTATTTCAGTTTTATCTAGGTGTAATATTGATTTCCCTTTTGGTGGTAAATCTTGGAAATATTAAAAAATAATATTTGTTGTGCCTGCAAAAAGAAAAATATGTGTTAGTTAAATAATTTGCAAGAGTGTTGCCTTCACTAAGGATGTGGTCCATTAGAACTGAAGTTACTCCCAAACCAAAAGACTCAACACTTATCTATTTCCCAGTAACTGAGTTACACTTGTAGGACCCTTATAATTTGGAAAATCTCTAGTACACTATCTTACAATCAATAAGTGGTGTATATTCAGTTATAAAAATCTCCAGTACACCATCTTACAATCAATAAGAGGATTCTTGTTCTTAATGGTCACTTTATTAAATTCACGATAATCAATGCACATTCGGAGACACCCATCTTTCTTTCTAACAAACAACAAGGATGACCCCATGGAGAGATACTCGGTCAGATGAAACTCTTATCTAACAAATCCTTTAATTGTTCCTCCGAAAAACTTGAAGAAATAAGTTGAAACTAGTCCTTACACGTTCTTGAGTATATGAGAAAGTATATCCCAAACTTCTAATATTAAAAGAACAAGTTTGCTCGACTTTCTCTAAAGTGCCACATGTCCCGCAGTGATTAGGGAGTGCGCGCGTCTGTCATTGAATGAACATAACTTTTTACTCCGATATCGTTTTAATGAGAAGTTTGTTTTGGTGGAAACTAGACTCAAATACCTTCAATTGGATCGGTTGTAGGCCCTCTAACTCGTTATATATTAGGAGTATGCTCGTTCAAAGTCAGATGAGAAATGAGATCATTTGTAGTATTCCTCCACAATGAACCTTTAAACTTTAATCCTTTCTTTAATGATCTCTTTGACCTAAAACTTGTGTTTAACCCTTCAAATGACTAAATATAAGGGTTACATGGTATGCTTAACCATTTTCAATGATATACCTCCTCCGATATCACATCTATGCATTAGTGTTTACGAGTCACAAATGTACTTAAGTTACGGGATATTACACCCTCACTCTAGATTTTCCATATTTCCCCATTTTTATCACTTTTTTTGGTTGTCTCATGCTCGAATTTGGATTACATTGCCGCCTAGCATATCAAATTATAAAATTCAACAATCAGGTTGGTTTTTCTGAACCCCGAACTTTTGATTAGTGGTTGGACTTGAATTAATTCGATGAATATGTGTTGTTGTTTGTTGGGTCTATACTTAAATTGTGTTTGTGTGTTGGTCTAATTATCTAGTGTTTAGAAATTGTCCCTAATTGCTTAAAATGATGATTCCCCAAGTTTTGTGCGTTAAAATTAATTGTAAATTATTGGGTTGCGATTATTTTATATTGGGTCTAGTTTGGTGAAGTCTATGTAACCCCCAATTGTGCTAAATGATGTACTTTTCCTAATTATGGAGCGTTTGACGTTATTCTTAAAGGCTTAGGTCGTCAAATGGCCAATTTTGGCCAAATCGGGGGAAATTTGAGTACCCTGGAGGCATGGGTCGATTGGGTCTGGACCTAGTTGCATAGTGTGTGAGTTTGATTTCAATTTTGAGGGATGTTGACTTGACTTTGGGAATAGGACTTGAAATTTGCCACGTTGGGCAATTTGGCAAGGTAGGTCGAGGTCGTCGAACTGTTCGGTGGTTCGCCAATGTCCCCCTTGTTCGCCTTTAATTTCTCAATTTTTCTTAGTTATAGTCTGTAACTTTTGGCGGGAATCTTGAGCTTGCCGAGTTGACACGGCGACTCGCTAGAAGGTTCCTTTGATCGCTTTTTATGCGCCCCTAAGCTAGTCTGAGCTCGCCGAGTGATGTCAGTGATTCACCGAAGGTCCCTGTACTTTGGCAACTTGCCATATTTCTGGAAAAATTTTAAGCCAGACCTTTTCGCGAGCACGATCTGGCTCGTCAAAGTGACTCGCCTACTAGTTCTATATGTCTTTCTGTAGCTTGATTTCTGCAAATTTTCTTGAACTATTTCTAAATCTTTTCAACGTGTTTTGCAGATATGGGTAGGACCAATATTCAAATTGGAATGTCGCCCAGCAAACGAGCATGAGGAATTGTGATCCATGACGGATCAACTGCTTCCTCTATAAAAGTCAAGAAAAAACCTCCGACGGGAGGCAAGGGCAAGGGCAAAGCACCTGTAGCTGAGAGACCGGAGCATAACTCTGGTAGTGATGGGTATTCTTTTAATTCTCAAGCCTCATTCGACAAGCCTGAGGATGACCAACAACTTGAGACCCGACGAGCTAAGATTCATGCTAGAGTTCGTCAAGATCCATCTAGAATCTAGAGTCTACTTCTCGTGCTGTTGATAAGTGCCAGCTTCGGCATAGACGATGGTTTCAGCACCACCAGTTCAGGGTCCTTTCCCTGGTTACTCAACATGCTAATGTTCGAGGGATTGAGGACCATTCTGGAGGACAATATACTATCCACGGATTGTACGGTGGACTGGTACACTTTGATTTGGGAAACTCTCCTGTTCAACAAATTTGACATATTCACCAAGCCCGTGGCTCATACATACCCATATGGGTCAAAGAGTTTAACACCACATATGGAGATCTAGTACCCTAGGGAAAGAAGAAGGCTAGTGCATTCAAACAGGTGGCGTCTATAATGCTACGGGGGATAACAATTGTATCTAGCAGCGTTGATATCAAGGCTACACTTGTCAGAGATACAGGGTTTGACCATAATTAAGGAGGCATGACTACAACACATACTCTGGATGACCTAAAGGGCTGGCTAGCTCACCTCATTTCTGATACCACCTCGAGGTGGATTAAGGCAGGAGACCATATTAAGAAGAAGGACGTCGCTCGGTATTGGTTTGGGCTCATCAACAGTTCTATCATGCCCTCACAGACTGAGTCCATCCTCCACAACACAAAGGCGACCTGTCTCGGATCGATTATAGTAAGGAAGAGGCTTAACCTGGGGTTCATTATAAAATAGGAGATGGCCATGAGGGCCAAGCAGCTCTATACATCCCTCCATTTCCCAGTGCTTATCACAGATTTGTGTCGGCGGGGTAGAGTTCCTCTTGACGAGAAGAGGTATATTGAGATTACACCCACATCCTCCACCAATATCCGGCACATAGAGGCCGAGTACACATGGGATGAGGTAGATAGGAAGAGAGCAGCTCCGGTGGATACATCCCCGGAGGTTGATGTTAATTCTATACCTGCAGAGGTAGCCTTGCCTACTCCGGCCTCTGGGCCTTCAGGTACATCTACTTCCAGTCCTTCCCAGGATCCAAGCTCTACTATTACCTCCCAGCATTCTACTTCAGGTACCACTGCCTCGAGGACTCTGATCAGTCAGGCCATGCTCCTCAAGATGGGGCTACTTGCCCATTATGCAGATGTGAGGGTTTCCGGGCTAAAGGCTGAGGTGCCTCGGATGATTGACATAGAAATTGTAGCTGCTTTGACACCCCTCCGGACATCTATAAATGCTCTCACAGCGAGAGTAGAGACTTGAGAGAGTCAGCAGGGGATTACTATCGAGGTTACGACTTTGAAAGTCGAGGTTTCTGAGTTGAGGAAGGATGTGGACCATCTGAAATCCATAGACTTTACTTCACTGTTTGACTTGAGTCAGCTAAGGTCCCTGAGGCTCTGGGTATAGATGTACCGTCCAGTTCTGATATGCCTCCGGCTACCACTAAAGATGAGACTATGGAGGATGTTGTTGCTGCTGAGTCTGAGGATGAGACAGATCAGGATCAACTCGATGTTCAGGAGGAGACCATCTATTAGGGACCTGCCTGATTTGAAGGATACGATAGTACAGTCAGTCCTTCAGACATCACTGACAGAGACATCTAGATCTACAATTTTTGCGACACCGAGCAATGATGCCCGGATAGACGGAGCGACTAAGTAGACAAGATCATCTTTACCACCCTCTTTGATTTTTTATTGATTTTTGTGTTAGTTTTATTTGAGGGAAACTGCTTTTCTTTTGTCGGAGTGGTGAGGTATTTCAATACCTACCTCTTGTGTTATGATTTTTGCTTGTGAATATTGGTGAATATTGTGTTTTATGATCTAAAAGTGTGTTTTGAGAATTTTGATCTTGTCTTGTGGATATTTGAGCTTGTGCCTCCTTGTTTTTGAATAGAAATCATTTTTAACCTATTTTGAAAAAAAAATGTGCCACCTCTTTTGTGTGGGATTGTGGCTGTTCTTGTACAAATTTGAATATCGATTATGATCAATATGGATGACTTAAATAGTGCTCTTAATTGAACAAAATGAATGTGCGGCTACAATACGGCCAAATGAAGTTGCATAGACAATGTGTGAACTGTTTGCATCTCGTTGTGACTAGTCGATTATCGAATGAGTGTCTTGTGATGAAAAATGCAGAGTAGCTAGAAATTTTGCAGTCTCGTTTGATATTGGTGCCAATGCCTTGTTTGATGAGCTTACGTTGAATATTATGTGTGATGACACCAAGAATTTACCCCGTTTGTCCAGTTGACTAAATGATGCAAGCTATTGAAATGATCTTAGGCAACAATTTTAAAGAGTGAAACAATTTGACAATATACCTCTTTTGTGGCCAACCTTGTGAGATGTGTGAACCTTGTTTGAACCCCTTTGTGCCTTACCCTTTCTTTGGAAGAAACATGAACAAATGTAACCCCTCTTTATCCATTAACCCATAACTCTCATGAAGTGTGCTTTGTTTGAATAGCCAACTTAGGCCAAAAGCCTAAGTTGGGGGTGTGGTGAAAAGATAAGGTAAATCAAGAAGTGTGAAAAATTCCCCTTTGAGTTATTGTATTGAAAAAAATAAATGGAACCAGTCCATATAAAAAAAAAAGAAAAAAAGAAAAAGAAAACGAATGAAAAAGTTGTGAAAGAAGTGACGAAATTTGCAAAAGAAATGGGGTATCCCGAAGTCCATTTGAATGTGATTAATGGGGTGAATTATGAACATGATCAAAATGTTTAAGAAAAGGAAGAAAGTGATATTCAGACTACATTTTATGAGGGTTGCAGCCACAGAGCCTAAATGACCATACCTTTTCACTTATCGCTGTTACAAGAATTGAAAAGACTGTTTGATTTGGAGTGAGTTGAAACGAATGTTGATTGGAAAATAAGGGAAAACCTATGATTGTCATCATGCATGTGTTCATCTTTGTTAGTGTGAGAGTAGTATGGAGTCGTAAGGAACATTTTAGTTGAATGCAAGCACTTTACTAAGTTAAAGCATCATTTTGGAGATAATGGAAAATAATAAGTCATAATCATATTCAACATATAGACCATCATAACATAATGGAAATATATCATATACCTTCAAAACATACTTGTGCAATGCATGAATAAGATATCATAATCCCATCCATATTAAGTAAAGCTTCTTGAGTAGCTATATTTCATAATCCATAATTTGTTCATACTATCATAGTGGGATAAGACTTAACCGACCTAGATCATGTGAGCTTAACATGGAATCTTGTGTATAACTAACCTCGAAAAGGGGTTCTCCTACTTGTCTAAGGTAGAACCATACTCTTAGCATAGGTGGATCCACTAGCTAAAGACCTATGAGGGTACATAGTTTATAGGATAAGGGGATTGCTACCAGAATACCCAGCTTCTACTAACGTGAAGGCTTCCATCCCAATATATTGCTCCTAGAAAGACGTCCTGTACTAACATGAGGGCTTCCATCTAATATCAGTATCCACTCGGTGCTAAGCATTAATGACCAGGGAGCTCATATTAAGTCTTGACTTAAGTTCAAAACTATGGAAGAATGTCTTGACACTCAATCCAACATCAGTCATACTAAAGCTCATAGATTTGATAGGTGAGACTACTCTTCCAACATTAGAATCACTACATGTGACAAACCTTTCACATCATATCATATTCATGCATAAGTGTGTACATGAGAACAATCATCCAACAACACAACAAGTAGATCATAATCATATTCACTTTACTCTCAAAGTGTTCTAAAAACATATACCTAAGCCTCATAATCATGCATAATTCTCATGTTTGCCCTTCAAGGACCATAGATCACATTCAATCAACACATCTAAAATTACTACATTAGACATGGATAATAACATGATTCAATTACTACAATTACTATAAGCATAACCTCATAATACTCTTCTTTCTACAATTCACCCACATCACAAGGTTATAATTTGGAAATATGGGGATTTTATGGATTCTTGGGAGATTTCATCATAAAACTATAATGAATCATCAATTCAATCATAATATCAGTAATTAAATCAATAGAATCATTTTTGAAAAGGAATCCATGACTTGGATTAAAACCCTAACTTTTGAGGAAATTACTATCTTTCAAATTGAGTTTGGAGGGACTCTATGGATGAAGACTATCCATGGATGAAGGACTACACTACCTTAGCTTTGAATCCCCAAAGAAATTGAGTAAAAAACTTGCTCCTTCAAGCCCTAGCTTCACTTTCTTTCGTCTTCTTCCTTAGAGTTCTTGACAAAGAATTTCTTTTAGAGAGGATGAAGATCTAGGTTTTCTTTACAATTCTACGGAAACTGACTTAATTGAGCATAAAAGATTATATACTTTACTAGGGAAGTAGTAAAAGTATGTAGTACCGAATTAGGAAAATAACAAATTACCCATATGGCTCCCAACTTAAAAACTGCAGATCTGCACACTGAAGCTCGCAAAGGGCACTTGGTGACTCGCAAAGTGACCCCTTAGCTCGCTGAAATTTACAGTAAGCCGACTTGGGGGATGATTCAACTTAGGCTATGGGGAAGTCGACTTCATCGACTCGCTGATGGGAACGGCGAGCCTGACTTAGCTCGCCTAAAGTTATAGAATGCAGGACATGAGGGACCAAGCCAAAAAGGCGAGGAGGTTCCACTTGTCAGAATGCCTAGTCGACTAAGAAGTGAGTATTTTACCTATTGTAAAAATGGGGTGTTACATTATCTCCCCCTGGGGAAATTTTATCCTCGAATGACTATCTAGACACCCTATGGAGGTAAAGTTTGAAGACTAGCAGCCCATCATGTATGCAACATCAAAAAAATAATGCATAATTCAAAGGAGGAAACTTCAACTCCATCTAAAACATAATCAATGCAACAGAAGTAAGTAGGAACTACATCTAACAACCCATTATGCATGAAACTCAACATTTCTCAAATTCATAGGAGGAACTACCTTCTCCAACTAAAAGCATGGTCAATACAATATCAATGTTTGGGTCATCTCAATTACACTTGAAATCTATAAAGCATGCACTTAACATTTCTTCTAATGTTTGGATGGTACGCTCCGCTTGCACATCGTTTGGGGATGTAAAACCATGCTAAGCTTAACTTTAGTACCAGGCCCTCTTTTGAATGACTTTTGAAAGCATGAAGTAAATTTAGTAAACCGATTCAAAATTTTAGATGAAGGAACCCCATGTAACTTCACTATCTCATTTATACAACCTGGCATAGTCTTCCGCCAAATGAGAAACCTTGACGGGAATAAAGTGGGCTGATTTTGTCATCCTATCTATAATGACCCAAATAAAATCATGTTGCCTTCGAGTCCGAGGCAAACACACGATAAAGTCAATATTCACATCTTCCCACTTCCAGGAGGGAATACTTATATTTTGGGACAACCCTCCAGGCCTCTACTGCTCAACTTAACTTGTTGACAATTGGGACATTTGGCTACAAATCTCGCAGTATCTCTCTTTATTCCATTCCATAAATATACTTCCCATAGATCACGATACATCTTTGTGGCTCCCGAATTAATAGAATATCGAGAACTATAAGCTTCCTCTAAAATTTTCTCCCTCAAACCATCAACATCCGTAATTCATAATCGACCTTGGTACCTAAGTACCACATCTCCCCCTTTGGAGAAAACTTCAACGGACTTCTTGAGTACCGACTCTATCAACTCAACTAATAAATGATCTAGATCTTGTTTAGACTTCATATCCATCACAAAGGACGACTTGGAACCATTATGGACCATGAAACCACCCTTGGTGGATTCAACTAGTTGGACACCTAGTAGGGCCAGTCTATGCACCTCACGAACCAACTCTATATTTTCATCCTCTACATGAGCCACAATACACATGGATAATCTACTAAGTGCATCCGTTATAACATTAGCTATGTTGGGGTGGTAAAGGACACTCATGTCATAATCCTTCAAAACTTCTAACAACCTTCTTTGTCGGAGATTCAAGTCTTTTGGACTAAACACATATTGAAGACTATTGTGATCGGTGAAAACATCCACATGGACCCCATACAAGTAATGTCTCCATATTTTCAAGGCAAATACTACCGCCGCTATTTGAAGATCATGCGTAGGATAATTCTTCTCATGTACTTTAAGTTGCCTTGAAGCATAGGCAATCACTTTCCCATTTTGTGTGAGGACACATCCCAACCCCACTCTAGAGGCATTACAATATACCACAAAACCATCTGTACCTTCTGATAAGGTCAACACCGGAGCGGACGTAAGTCTATCTTTCAATTCTTGAAAATTTTTCTCACAAGCTTCCGACCACTCAAACTTAGCCTTTTTTTGAGTCGAAGCCATCAACGGAGAAGCAATAGAGAAACACACCTCAGCAAACCTCCTATAGTAATCGGCCAAACCCAAAAAACTTCTAATGTCGGAAGGGTTAGAGGTCTAGGCAAACTCTTGACCACATCCCTCTTCTTAGGATATACCTCAATATACTTGCTTGACACAATATGACTAAGGAAAGCTACAGACCTTAACCAAAATTCACACTTGCTAAACTTTGCAAAAAGTTGTTGGTCCTTAAGAACTTGCAACACAATCCTCAAATGGTCTACATGTTCATTCTCACTCTTTGAATATATCAAGATATCATCAATAAATACAATCACAAACATGTCTAGGTATTGCCTAAACACTCTATTGATCAGATCCATAAATGCAGCCGATGGATTTGTCAACCGAAATGACATGACCACATATTCATAGTTAGCTTACCGGGTTCAAAAGGTCGTGTTGAGAATATCGACACCTCTCACCCTTTATTGGTGATAACCCGAATGAAGATCAATCTTGAAGAAATAGCTAGCCCCTTGAAGTTTATCAAACAAGTCATCGATTCTTGGAAGGGGATATTGATTCCCAATGGTCACTTTGTTCAATTGACAATAGTCAATGCACATTCTAAGAGACCCATCCTTCTTTCTAACAAACAACACCGGAGCATCCCATGGAGAGATACTCAATCGAATAAAACACTTATCTAGCAAATCCTTTAGATGCTCTTTCAACTCGACCAGAGCCATTCTATAAGGAGGAATGGCGATAGGTTGCGTATCCAGTAAAAGGTCAATACCCAAATCTATTTCCCGCTTAGGAAGAATACCAGGGTAATCATCACGGAAAACGTCTGGGAACTCATTCACTACCGTAACCGACTTTAGGGAAGAGGTTACAGACTCAATATCCATTACCCTTACAAGATGGAAAATGCACCCTTTGGAGATCATTTTTCTATCTTTGAGGCAATAGAAAAATTGACCTCTAGGGATATAATTTCCCCTCTTCCACTCTAAAATAGGCTCACTTGGAAATTGGAATCTAACCACCCGAGTCCTACAATCTATAGAGGCATAACATGCATGTAATCAATCCATACCAAAAATGACATCCAAGTCTAACATATCTAACTCTATCAAATCAACCAAAGTAACTCTATGGGACAAGGAAATGGGACAACTTCTGTAGACTCTTTTTGCCACCACCGAGTCACCAACTGGGGTAGAAACCAAAAAAATTTCTACTAAAACTTTGAGGAGTATTTCAAACTTCATGGACACAAAATGTATCACAACGGATAATGTGGCACTGAGATATAACAAGACATATATATAAATAGAAAAGACTTTTAACATACCGGTCAGGACATTCGGGGAGCTCTCTTGGTCAACTCGGGATTGAAGAGCATAAAAGTGGTTCTGCTTTTGGGCATTGGAGTTTGAACCTCTTGGAGGAGCTTGCTTGCCTTCTCTCCCCTTGGCCATGAGTATTGGGCAATATCTCATCTTATGGCTACTCTTTCCACAATCATAGCACCCATCCGACCCAACTAGGCATTTGCCATCATGTTTTCTACCATATTTTGCACAATTAGTCCTAGCAACATAAGAACCACCCCTATTACCTCCTTGAGGTTTAGGGGTTAAAACTCTATCCTTTTCAACCCTTGGAGCAGTAGAGAAGCCTTGGTTGGAAAACCCTTGTTTGAACCTATGTCGACCTTATGCATCAGACTTAGCATTGAAGAAATTGCTATCACCGGTTCTAGCTCTTTTCACCTCCCTACTCTTGTCTTGGAGTTTCTCATCCTCCAATTTTTGGGCATACACCATAAGACGTGAGATATCCCTATCATCATGAAGCATTGCCAAACGATATTCTTTTCTTACCAATCTAGACACACCCGTCAAATACCTACTCATCATATACCTTGATTCCGCCACTAAAATCGTAGCACTCTTCGACAATTGGGTAAATTTAGAGAATACTCTTGAACACTCATACCTCCTTGACGAAGGTTAATGAATTGTTCCACCTTAGCTTCCCTCAACTCTCGGGGAAAGAGCCTATCAAGTTACGCCAATTTGAACAGTTCGTACTCTAGTGGACCCGCTCCTACCAGCCTATTGTTCTTCCATTGAGTATACAATACTTGAGCCAAACTCTTCAATTGGTAAGAGACTAAATCCACTTTCTCTACCAAAGTCACCCCTATGGTATCAATTATTTTATAAACCTCTTCCACAAATTCTTGAGGATTCTCTCCAACTTTTGAACCAAGAAACTTGGGAGGGTTCCATCGTGCAAAATCCCTTAATCTAGAAGCTGCAGAATTCATATTAGGATTGACCAGAGCTTCAACTTCTCTATTGGTTTGAGCCGTCACGACTTGTGCCAACATTTGGATAGTAGACCTAAACTCCGCATAGGTCACATTCTCAACCACGGGATCAACCAGAGCTTGGTTAACTTGAGCAACTTGATTACCTAAACTCGTGTATTCATATCCTGAAGACACAAAAGAAGGATTAGGAGAGGGACTTTTATAGAGTTAAACTCTAATGAACGACTTAAGAGTAATGAAAGAAGTGAAATTTCCTAAACATCTTATAGCCTCTCATTCATGAATGTGGCCCGCTTCACATCCATGAACGAGACTCTAATAGACGTTCTTATGAGACATCATTCTAAACCTTGTGCTTTGATAACCAAGTTTGTCGCGACCCATGGGTACCCACTACACTTTACAAGGCACATAGGACCCCGAAAGGCACCATGTAAGCCACTTAGCATGTCATAACATAAAGAAATAGAATAACAGGAGTAAAAACACATTTCATGTCCTAAAATCTTTATAAATGAAAGCGGAAGTGTAGACTTGTCTCAATTAGCCATGTATTACAACAGTTCAAATGAAAAGGGACATTGCCCATACAACATATTCCCTCAAAATGAATCTCCCATCCTCGAATCATGAGGACTCACCACAATCAAGGAGAATAGTCGAATCCAAACTTGAACCAAATGTAATCACCTTAAGAATCGTACCCTACACTTGGGGAAAATGTAGGAAAATATGGGTTAGTACAAAAATGCACTAATTATGATAGCCATAAATAAAATCATCAAAACATGCTAAAAAGGAATATTTTAGATGAATGAATGCAATTTACTAAGTTAAACCATCATTTTGAAGATAATGGAACAACATAAGTCATAAGAATTTTCAACCAAGAAACCATCATAACATAATGGAAATATACCATAAATACTCTCAAAGCGTACTTGTGCAATGCATGAATAAGATCCCATAATCCCACCCATATTAAGTGAAGCTTCTTGGGTAGATATAGTTCATAATTCATAATTTTTGCATACTATCATAGTGGGATAATCCTTAACCGACATAGACCGAGTGAGATTAACATGGAATCCAGTGTCTACCCCACACCAAAAAGAGGTTGTACTACTTGCCTATGGTAGAACGATACTCTTAGCTTAGGTGGTTCCACTAGCTAAGGACCTATGAGGGCACACAGTTTATGGGATCAAGGGATTGCTACTAAAAAACCCGACCTCTACTAACGTGAAAAATTCCATGTCATATAACTATACACTCAGTGCTAAGCATTAATACCGACGAAGTTCATATTATGTCTTAATTTAAGTTCATAATTATGGAAGAATGTCTTGACACTCATTACAACATAAGTCATATTGAATCTAATAGATTCAATAGGTGAGACTAGTCATCCAACTTTAGAATCACTACATGTGACAAACCTTTCACATCATATCATATTCATGCATAAGTGTGTACATGAGGATAATCATCCAATAACACAACAACTAGATCATAATAATATTCACCTTACTCTCAAAGTTTTATAAAAGCATATACATAAACCTCACAATCATGCATAATTCTCATGCTTTGCCCTTCAAGGACCATATATCACATTCAATCAACACATCTAGAATTACTAGATGAGACATGGATAATAACATGATTCAATTACTATAATGACTATAAGCATAATGTCAAACATTTCACCCACATCACAAGATCATAATTTGGGAATATGGGGGATTCATGGATTCTTAGGATATTTCATCATAAAACAATAATAAATCATCAATTTAATCATAATATCAAGTAATTAAATCAATAGAATCATTTTAAAAAAGGAATCCATGACTTGGAGTAAAACCCTAACTTTTGGGGAAATTACTATCTTTGAAGTTGAGTTTGGAGGGACTCCATGGATGAAGACTATCCATGGATGAAGGACTGCCATACCTTAGCTTTAAATCCCGAAAAAAATTGAGTAGAAAACTTGTTCCTTCAAGCCCTTAGCTTCACCTTCCTTCTTCTTCCTCCTTGGAATTCTAGAGAGAAAAATTATTTTGGAGAGGATGAAGTTTTGGGTTTTCTTTTAGATTCTACGGAAAGTGACTTAATTGAGGAAATTTTGAGCGTAAAAAGCTTATATGCTTTAATAGGGAAGGAGTAAAATGATGTAGTACCGAATTAGGAAAATAAAAAAATACACGTAAGACTCCAACTTATAGACTGCAGATCTGCACGCTAAATCTCGCCAAGGGCACTTGGCGACTCTCCAAATGACCCCTTAGCTCACCAAATTTTATAGTTAGCCAACTTGGGGGATGAGTCAACTTAGGTGATGGAGGAGTAATCTTCGGTGATTCGCCGATGGGAATGGCAAAACCGACTTAGCTCGCCTAAAGTTACAAAATACAGGACATCAGGTACCAAGCGAAAAAGCCTAGTAGGTTCCACTTGGCGGATCACCAAGTCGACTAGGCAGATCGCCTAGTCAACTAAGAAATGAATATTTTACCTTTTCTAAATTCGGGGTGTTAGACCAAGCAAAATTTTAAAGTGGGGGTGTTCATGAGTCTAAGATTTCAACTTATTTTGAGCTATGTTTTCATAGTTTTATTGTCCTCAATGCCAAATTCATGCTCTAAAGTAATGTTAAAGTGTGTATTTGTGGAAATGAAGGCTAAAGAGCAAGGCAAGGCCATTACTAGGCAAAAAGGAGTAAAAAAGTTGATGAAAGGCAAAGTTGGTGATTGCCAAGATCACTCGGCAAGCCGCCGAGTGGCTCTTTAGCTCGCTAAAAGTTCCAGCATGCAAGCCTTGAGGAAGAACCTACTTAGTGATGGAAATAGACAGTCAGCGCACCACCGACCGGATCGATGTCTTCGATCCATATAGCCTAAAATTATAGGACCTCGACGACAAAAGGCCAAGGTAGACCGGCGATGGAATGGAGCAAATGCTGCATCTCCAACTTGAGCATCGATGCTTGACTTAGTTTGCCTAATGATCTTGAAGGCTAAAATTTTGGAAAATATAAATTGAAATTTGAAAATAATAATCAGAGTTCGATTATTCGGGAATCCAGCCTAGAAACTAGTTTTTCGGAGTTTTCCATTGTAGAACTTAGAGCTTTTGAGACTAGGTTTTGAGGATTACAATTGGGTTTCTAAATTACGTTGATTTGAAACATTGTATAACTTGAGGACCATTACCAGTTCATAGCTAACATAATAAGTAATTGTTTCTTCCTTTTTATGATTTGTGGCTAAAACCCCAATTCTTAGGGTGTGATCATGTGATTATTAGTTCAAATGAGCTTATGGGTATTGTTTTCTACTTATTTAAATGATTAATTAAAGTAGGTTTAATTGATAGTTGTGTATTAATCTATGAATTTATGTAAAGTCAATTATATGCTAGTGTTCTAGGTTTGTAGAGAAAGAGGTTTAGAACTAAGGTTTTAAATTGATGATTGTAGTTATTGGGGTGTTGTGGGTTCAACTCGAGAGAGTGAATACTAATTTTGATTCTACCTATCTAGCTCAAGAGAGTAGATAAATTAAGGTATTGGGTCTTTTATAGTGTGAAGCTTGTCGAGGTTTGAGAGAACTCGCTTGAATCGTTATAGTCGTTCGAGAGAAAGCTATTGAATCTTTAATCTAGCCTACCCACTGAGATTCGACAATTGTAAGTAAATTACAATTACCCATATAGCAAAATTTGCCTATAATCGATCACATCCCCAATAATTCCTCTTTACTTATTGTTTCCCCTGTTTTTGCAATTGTTTTAGTTTTTAATTGACAAACGAATTCCCTCATTTTACATTCGTGTCACCCTTTTTGATTAATCTAAATTTTATCAATTATTTTTATTCCTATAACCAATTAGACCACATTTATAACTTCATAACTAAATTCAAACTTGTACCGCTCCCTGTGGGTTCGACTCCAACTCATTTGTTGGGTTTTATACTAGATTCTGGTCACCTACACCTATTATTGAATGATGTGTAGTTGAGCGTTTATCATAAACTTAAATGATTTCATTTCTTTAACTCTTTACATTCAGTTGAGTTGATGTTATATCTTTTGCAGTCCTTTTATTCAGTTATTTGACATCGGCTATATTACATACTCGTGCATTCAATGTACTGATGTCATTTGACCCGTTTCTTTTATGATGTAAATATAGGTGTTCAGGATCATATCAGAAGTATTGTTTGGATCATTTGGAACTTGAATGAGCTTTTGGTGAGCCTCCTTGCATTATGGAGGACTCCTATTTTCCTTTCAATTTACTCGTTTTAGGGTTGTGGCTCTTTTCTTGACATCTACATTGAACTATAAAGACCTCATAGATAGTTAGAATTGATGAGTCTCTCAGTATGTTCCTTTCTATTTTGAGATCTTGGAAGCTATTACTTATAATTTATTAATCATTTCCAGACCTTTATTTGTGTTGAGTTCAAATCGAACAATTGAGTTTAATTATAAATTTAAAGTTTCCTATTAGCTTGAGTAAGTCTTCCGCATAGTAGTAAGCAAGGAAAGGGTTTTCTTGGGAACCAACAATAGTTCTCGAGTGTCGGCCACATCCAGGGAGTAGGCTCGGGGAATGACAAATTTTATATCAGAGCATAGATTTAAAGAGTCCTAGGGATTTATAAAGGCATGTCTGTAGAGTCCTTCTTATAGATTTCAAGCAAACCACATCTATAATTTGGAGAGTACGACATTCAGGAACATTTTATTTTCTTCTTACTCTTGTTCATGTGATAGAGTTTCACTCTATAAAAGTTTCATCTAACTCGTGCTTACACATGTCTTTTCGGACCATACCTTCATGAAGATTCGTTTGAGGACATCCAGCTAGGAGAAATGCTAATCCTCTATGTAAAGATGCTTCCAATGCAACAGAAGTGACACCCACTGAAGGACACATTTATGGTGAGTTCAAGAATGATATTCAGATGCTCACTCAAGTTGTGGCCGATGATGTTGGTCAACAGGGAGCGGGACGTTAAGATGTAACTGATGTATCTAGAATTGGTGAATTCTTGAGAATAAATCACTTGGAGTTCACTAGGTCGCAGGTCATTGAGGATCTAGAGAACTTCATGGAAGAGTTGTAGAAAGTGTTTGAAGTAATGCGGGTTACCTATACAGAGCGTATGGAGTTAGCCTCATTTAAGCTTAAAAGTGTTGCTAGGATATGGTTTGATTAGTTGAAGAAGAACAGGGCATAGTGGGCAACACTTTTAATTTGGTCTGTGTTTGAGGGTACTTTCTTGGGGTCTATATTTCCCTGAGAATTAAGGGACGTTAAACTGAGAGAGTTCCTGGATCTAAAATTGGAAGCAATGAGTGGCAGATATGAGGAGAATGATGAGTTTGTTCATGTCCGGGTAATCCCACCTATCCAACAAGAAAGGTAAGGAAGCTATGTAAATTGGGGACATGAACATAGCAAGACTTATTATTCATGTGCAACAGGTTGAGAGGGATAAGTTAAAGCATAGAGAAGAGTTTTGTAACAAGAGGGCCAAGACAAGAAATAATTAGATTGGCCAGCAAAAAATAGGGAATGGGCATCGGTCATCTTTTCAACAAAGGTCATCCCAACCTGCTACTTCTTGAGCTAGTGCAGTTGCACCAAGAAACATGAATGATCATAGGAATCAGAGTTCTCAAAATTTTGGAGCTGAGGGCACTCAGTCTCAGAGAAGTGTGTCCCAGTATTTCGAAGCAAATAGTACACTAAGTGTGGTAGGGCCTATAAACCAACAGGGACAAATCAACACAAATGAGGGATATAATAATGATTTTTTAAATGGTGATTCTTAAAGAGAATTAAATTGACTAAACCACATCAAACAAAGAATTAAAAATAAAATGAAGTAGGGTGTAATTCAAACCTCTGAGAAACAATAAAGGTCTTTGTTTTGTTGCTTTGCTATGAGCTCGTTGCTTTGTTCTGTTGTTTCTTTTGAGATGGATGAGAGGGTAAATGAGTTGTTGTTTATGGTATTCTGAAACTTTAAGTCTCGCTGAATACATGCAAAAACAACAAAAAATTGAATACGGGTGCAGGGGAAGGAAAGAGGTCTATTTTTTTTTTCGCTCCGGTTTTTCAGATATTTGAGATCCTCACTGGTTTCAGTGGTTGTAGAGAGCAAAAGGACAAAAAAAGGATGGGGTTTTGCTGAAGATCAGGTGGTTTGTTATTGGTTGTTTATTTGGGTTTCGAGTCAGAAAAAGGGATGAGAAGGAGAAATGGGTTTTGAGTGATTTCTCTGGTGGTCGCTGGTTGGTTACGAGGTCTGGTAACTTCTAAACAGAGGTGGTTGTGAGTTTGTTGACTGCCGGAAAAAGGAGAAAATTAATGGGGTTTTGGGTGGTGTACTCACCGGATTCCGGCGAAACTCTGGAGACTTGCCAGAAAACACTGAACAATTAAAGAATATAAAAAATCTGTAAATTACACCCCTAAATATCTTATCCACCACTACTAACTTAATGACCAAGAAATATCTTAAATATAAAATCGAAAACCATGTATAGTACAATACCATTATCTTACAACTGTTGGTCGAAACCACTAGTTAATAAATATTTGTGTATGAAATCTTATCCATATTTAAATGAATTTCTAGACTGTGCAAAATATCAAAATGAATGTTAAAAAATGTAACGAATAAAATGAATATTAAAAAATGTAATGAATGTAACCAATGACATGTAAAAAATACAATTTCACAGAAATAATGATTTAATCAAAATGAACAAATATTTGAACGTAGTCAACCGACAGTGACAAAAAATAATGTAATTGAAATTAACAAATAAAAAATCCTGAAATTTTGAAAAATATGGATAAATGTCGATAAACTTATTTAAAATTTTTAAAAAATGTATTTTGAACTACCGAATACATAAAACTTAAAAGTTACGAATTTTGGAAATGTTAGGCCAAAATTGGGTATCAACAACATGGTTTATAGGGGCTATGAGTTATTTAAACTCTACCCTATATTTGTGCACAATACTACTCCCAAAATTATTATTTTTTCTAAAATGTATAGAAATACACTATTTCTCTGTTTGAGATATTTTCTCAAACTATCCACTTAAAAGAGGTAGTTTCTCTTAAATATATCTGAAATTCATAGCTCATTTAGAAAAAACACTTTTCTCTTTGCTGGATGTAAACAAATACATTTTGGATTGAGATAATTACTAAAAAAGGGGCCTATTTAAGAGGTAACTGCTCTTTACTTAATCTTTCTGAAAAGTCTTTGAACTTTTCTCCAAAAAAGTCTACTTTTTTTCTTCATGTAAAAATGAAACAATTGGGAAATACTTAGTTTCCTTATACTCTTTTTCAAACATCTCTTTACTTACTCAAACTTCAGTTTAAACAATTATGTTTTGTTTAAAAGATTCTCAATAAGAATTTAATGAATACTCAAGAATGGGGTTCATGCTGAAAAATTGATATGCATGAATCAACTCAAGGATCTCTATAACAATATACAAAACTCAAGAACTCAACAATACTACTCATCTCAAGAATACTTAACTCATAGGACTTATGCTTAAATATAGACTTGAACAACTCAACTCATGGATCTCTATGCATAACATAAAACAATTCAATTATTACTCAAAATCAACTCATCTCAAGAATTCTTAAATCCAAAGATAAAAACATAGATTACTCTTTGTCTAAATTGAATGTAGGTTTAGTGCCTGATGACGAACTAATCAAACATTATGATAGTTTTACATATCTGGAAAATAGATGCTTTATTACGAAATCGACGAAACTCAAAGAACATTTGAGCCTTAGCTTTTCTCCTCTTGGAACCTTGCTGTAATTTCTTGAAGTGGTAATGAACGTAAAAGAATTGATTAACAATTTTTAAGCCCTTAATTTGTTGTAAAACAACATGATTTAGGCTTAGAATATGGGTTAAAATGACGTAGTTTAAGTACCAAATTCATAGGGGAAATACAAAAATGATCCCATCTTTTAAAACTGAAAAGATGCCTTAAATGACAAGTTTCACAGACCGGGAAAGGCTTCACGGTCCATGAAATATTTCAAGGGCCATCTATCTAGTCATCAAGCTTCACTTTCCCGACAGTTCTTAACTGAAATGAGCATAACATTTTACTCTAAACTAGAAATGAGGCAAAGTTTGTGGCGTTCGAATGAGGAGTCAAAGACCTCTAATTAATAGGTCATGAGCTATCAAATTCATTATTTCCTAATGGATATGATCATTCGAAGTTAAAATTAAACTTAATAATTGATGGGTGACTTGTACGGACCGTACAAGTCACTATGGGCCGTCTACGGTCTCATATGGGTGACTCAAACCTTAGAAGCCTTGGAAGGTTGTCCATTATCCCCTAAATGGGTCGTGGACCCCGAAACGGGCTGTCTAGGGTACTATCAAGGGTTCATAGTCCATTTTGTGTCGGTGGACTTGTTTATTACCCCTTTTTAGTCATTTTCAAAGTCTGCGGTGTTACAATAATATTGGATAATATCTGAACATCTCTAGTGAATGATCTCTCCTCGATACTTATACCGACAAGACATCCCATGCAAAACGTCTTCCTACTCAAAGCATCATCCACCACATTGGCCTTTCCTGGATGAAACAAGATGGTGATGTCAGACTAGTTTTTTAGCTCAAGCCATCTGTACTGCCTCAAGTTTAGATCTCTCTGACTGAAGGTATATTGAAGACTCTAATGATCTATGAAAACCTCAAAATGAAATCCATATAGATAATGTCTCCATATATTAAGCACAAACATTATGGCCGCCAACTCTAAATCATGGTTAGGGTTGTTTCTCTCATGGGCCTTCAACTGCCTTGAAGTGTAGGCAATCAACTTATCATTATATATTAGAAGACTGCCTAACCCGATAATATAAGCATTAAAATAAATAGTGAAATCCACACATTTTTTGGGTAAAGTCAAACCAGGAGCGAACATCAACAAGGTATTCAACTTTTGGAAGCTCTCTTCAAGGGAGATGTAATAGTAGAGAAGCGCTAAACAAATAGTCGGCAATCACCCGCAAGTCCCACCAAAGTCTGGATCTTAATAATCGATGTAGGTCTGGCCCAACCCTTCACTGCGTCAATCTTGGTTAGATGAACCCCAATACCCTCTTTGGACACCATGTGTCCCAAAAATGCCACAAAATAAAGCCAAAACTCGAACTTCGAGAACTTTGCATAAATATTCTCATCCTTCAATCTCTAGAGTACAATCATGAAATGTCGATCATGATACAACTATGGAGTACACCAAGAAATCATTAATAAATACTATTAGAAACGTATCTAGATAACGTCAAAACACCCCATTCATCAACTCCATGAACATTGCAGGGGCATTAGTCAAACCGAACAACATCACAAGAAACTCATATATTGACCATAACGAGTACTGAAAGTTGAGTTAGGGATATCTGATGCCCTAATCTTCAGCTACAAATAACCGGATCTTAAATCAATCTTATGGAACAGAGATGCACCTTGAAGCTTATCAAACAGATCATCAATATGGGGAAGAGAATATTTGTTCTTCACTATCACTTTGTTCTGTTGTTGATAATCATTACAATTCCTCATGGATCCATATTTCTTCCTCTCAAACAACATAACATCTCTCAATGGTGAAAAACTACGGCAAATAAACCCCTTACTCAATAAATCCTGCAATTAATCCTTCAATTCCTTAAACTCAACTTGATCAATACGATGGGATTGGTGCCCGACTCAATTCAATAGCAAAGTCAATATCTATATCCAAAGTAACACATGAAAGATAACTAAAAAATACATTTGTAAACTCTTGAACCATGAGCACAGAGTCCATGGGAGGTGGCTCAGCAGTAGTATCTCGAGTGAAATCCAAGTATGACAAACACCCTCTATCAACCAATATCTGAGCTTTAATGAAGGAGATAACCTTTCTAGGGTAAGAACCACTAGCACCCGTCCACTCAACTCTTGGAACACCAACAATCGTTAAGTTCACCATCTTAGCATAATAGTTGAGGATATCATTATGTACAGAAAGATAAACCTACCCAAGATAATATTGAAGTCTACCATTCCCATAATGATCATGTCTACCCAAGTATCATAACTAGCTAAACAAACAAGATATGATAGATATACTCGATCAACCACTAATAATTCACCCGATGGTTTACAAATAAGAATAGGCACAAACATGCAATCAAACAACATATCAAACTCAACAACAAAATAGGTAGACACAAATGAGAAAGTAGAACCTAGATCAAACATTATAAACGCAGGTTGATGGTAAACTAGGACGATACCTATGATCAAATCATTAGAAGTCTCAACCATAGGATTCCCTGCAAAACCATTACACTAGCCATCTCGGATGCTTGGAGTTTAAGTAGAAGCTCTAGCTCTACTCTGTGGAGCATGAGTACCCTTACGAATAGTCCTGCCACGTGGAACACTCCAAAAACTAGAGCTTAACATGAAGGTAAGAGTCATAAATGTACCACCCCGTACCTAAAAATGTAGGGTTTTGTGTTAGAAAGTCAAGGTACGACCCCCAAAGATCAACCATGGATCCTTGAGGAGAACCCTTAGAAGGTTGCCTGACAGTTTCCCATAGAGAGGACTCACACCTTGTGGGTCAGCCCACACCAAATGTCCTAATTGTCAACAAGTTATGGGTTGAGAGTCAAAGGCCGGGAGGCTTGTCCCAAAATATAGGTATTCCCACTTGGAAGTGGGAAGATGTGAATATGAACTTTATTGTGGGTTCGCCTCCAACCCAAAGGCAACATGATTCTATTTAGGTCATTATAGATCGGATGACAATAACAACCCACTTTATTCCCGTCAAGGTTTCTCATTCGGCAGAAAACTATGCCAAATTCTGTATAAGTGAGATAGTGATGTTTCATGGGGTCTCTTTATCTATTATTTCAGATCGGGGTACTGATTTTACTTCACACTTTTAGAAGTCATTCCAAAAAGGGCTTGGTACTAAAGTTAAGCTTAGCACGGATTTTCATCGCCAAACCGTTAGGGAAGTGGAGAATACCATCCAATCATTGGAAGATATGTTAAGGGCATTTGTTATAGATTTCAAGGATAATGGGGATGACCACTTGCCATTAATAGAGATTGCCTACAATAATAACTATCACTTAAGTATCGGTATGGCTCCTTTTGAAGCCCTGTATGGTAGGAGTGTAGGTCTTCAGTTGGTTGGCTTGTAGTGGATGAAGTTGCTTTGATAGGTCCTGGGGTTGTTTATGAATCCATTGATAAAGTTCTGCTTATTAGAGAGAGATTGAGAACGACTCAAAGTAGATAAAAGTCTTACACCGATGAGAGAAGAAGGATCTAGAATTTGAAGTTAATGATTGTGTCTATTTGAAAATCTCACCCATGAAGGGTGTGATGAGATTTCACAAGAAAGGGAAACTTAGTCCCCGGTATGTCGGCCCATACCAAAATTTGAAACGTATTGGGAAGGTTTCCTATGAGTTGAACTTGCCAAATGAGTTGGCCCCGGTTCATCCGATATTTCATGTTTTTATTCTTACAAAATGTATTGGAGATCCGACATCCATTATTCCCTTAAAAGTGTTCGGAGTTGACGAAAACCTTTCATATGAAGAAGTTCCGGTAGAGATCCTAGACCGGCAAGTCAAGAGATTAAGAAACAAGGAAATAGGTTTCTTGAAGATTTTATGGAGAAATCATTTAATTTAGGGTGCTACATGGGAGGCCGAGGCCGATATGAAGTATCGATATCCTCATCTCTTTCCTTCTAGTCATGTTCAAGCTTGAGGTAAGTAGTTTCTCTTGAGTTTTAGTGTTTTGGAGTCATGGGTGTTATAAGTCCTTTTCCCATGATTTACTTATGTTATGCATTTTCTTGATGAAATAGATGTTTAGTAAGAATATAAGTTTAGTATGAATTGCATATTTGACCTCATGAGATTAGTTGATGAACATGATTGAGTATGCTTTTGAGGATAATTGGATATTGGCTTCATGATATTTTGTTGAGCATGCTTTTAGTTGGAGAAGGTAGTTCCTAATATGAATATGAAAAATATTGAGTTTCATGCATAATTGGTTGTTAGATGTAGTTCCTACTTCCTTTTGTTGCATTGATTATGTTTGAGATGGAGTTGAAGTTTCCTCCTTTATATTGTGCATTATTTTGATGTTTTATGCGTGTTGGGGTACTAGGTTTAAGTCGTTAATTCTTTAAGGTGTCTAGTTCCTCATTCGAGGATTAATGTTACTAAGAGGGAGATATTGAAACACTCTGGAAACTAATAGGCTAAACTAGAGCTTAACATTAGAATTAGAGTCATCAACGTACCTCCCTGCACCTAACAATATAGTGTTTCGTCTTAGAACGTCAAGGTACGACCTCCAAGGATCATCCATGGGTCCTTGAGGAGAATCCTTAGAAGGTTGTGTGGCAGTGACCCAGGGAGGGGACTCACGCCTTGTGAGTCAGCCCACACACAGTGGGTGAGGCGTCATGGGGAAAGGCCTCAGAAAATAGGTTCCACTACCTCAACCCACGGTTCACAAGCAGTCGATGGTTCAGTTAGGGACATTATGGGGATTCCTGGTTTTAATTAATATTAAGTGATGCCGTTTTACACTAAATTAGACTAACTATATAAGGTTTTGAAGGCACCAAATTAAGTCATCTTCCTCATAATTCTAAAATCCCAAATCAAAACCAACTTTCCCCCCAAAATTCTCTCTCTAGAACTTCAAGGAAGAAGAAGAAGAAAGTTGAAGCTAGGGTTGAAGGATCAAGATTTCTACTCAAATTCGTGATAATTCATAGATAAGGTATGGTAGTCCTTCATCCATGAATAGTCTTCATCCATGGATTCCCTCCAAACTCAATTTCAAAACTAATAGTTCCCCCAAAAGCTAGGGTTTGACTCCATACCATGGAATCCTTTTCAAAAACGTTTCTATTGATTTAATTAGCTTATATTATGATTGAATTGATGATTTATTATAGTTTTATTTTGAAATCCCCCAAGAATCCATGGAATACCCATATTCCCAATATTTGACCTTCTGATGTGGGTGGATTGATGAAAGGAGGATATTATGAAATTATGCTTGTAGTAGTACTTGAGTCATTTGAATCATGTTATCATCCATCTCTAATGTAGTAATTCTGGATGTGTTGATTGAATGTGATCATTCATCCTTGAAGAGTAAATTATGATGTTATGCATGATTATGAGATTTATGTTTATGCTTTAAGAACACTATGAGAGTGAATGTTCCGTGATTATGATAATGTGGTTGTGTTGATTGAAAGGCTATTCTCATGAATACATAATGATGATTTTAAGGAATAGAGGCTATTTTCACCTATTGAATCTATGAGCTATCTTATGAATTATGTTGGATTGAGTGTCAGAATTTTTCCATGAATATGAACATAAGTCAAGATTTAATATGTACTCCGTGGGAATTATGCTTAGCACTGAGTTGATATTGAATATGAGATCGAAGCTCCCCCACTAGAAAGGGTGGGTTTCTAGAAAGTATCTCTTGAAATGGAAGCTCCCCCATTAGAAACGACGGGTTTCTAGTATCAATCTCCCTTATACCATAAATTACATACCCCCCATAGGTTACTTAGCTAAATGGATCCAGCATATGCTAAGAGTATCGTTCTACCTTAGGCAAGTAGGACACCCTTTTTCAGTGTGGGTGACACCGATTCCATGCTAAGCTTACATGGACTATGTCCGTTAAGGCTTATTCCCACTATGACAAGAATATGAATTATCAACTACGGCTACTCAAGAAGCTTTACTTACTATGGGTGGGATTGTGGGATATAATTGATGCATTGAGCAAGTATTCTTTGAGGGTACTCATGGTATGATTCTGTTATGCTATGATGATCTATATAGTGAATATGCTATGAGCTATGCTTTTCCATTATTTCCAAAATGATGCTTTACCATGGTAAATTGCATGCACTAAACTAAACTGTCCCTTGTAGCATGTTTCCAAGGTTTTTAAGCATGACTATCATACTTATTGCATTTTTGTACTAACCCATATTTTCCTACATTTTCCCCAAGTGTAGGGTCTGGTTCTCAAGGTTTTCCCCATTCTATCTAGAGCTTGGATTTGATCATTTCTCCTAGCTTGTTGGTGA
This sequence comes from Solanum microdontum, assembly GCA_036250385.1. NCBI lineage: Eukaryota > Viridiplantae > Streptophyta > Magnoliopsida > Solanales > Solanaceae > Solanum > Solanum microdontum. The sequence goes on from JAJONQ010020741.1 coordinate 49,742, forward strand.
ATCCTCATAATTCGAGGACGGATGTTATATTTATAGTTCATTTTCTTGTATTTGATATTCCGATTATATTGTATAAGTTGTGACCCAATTTGATTCAAGTATTGTAATAGATGGCTAATTGAGACAAGTCTAGACTTCCGTTTTCCTTTATGAAAATTTTGGACTTAAATTGCATTTTTACTTTCGTTGTTTTAATGCTTTATGTTATGATATGCTAAGTGGCTTACATCGGGCCTTCCAGGGTTCTATGTGACTTGTTATATCTAGGGGGTACCCTTGGGTTGTGACACCACCACTATAGGATTAAACTCTGCATCGACCCCTGGCTCGATGTGCTGAATAGGATACGTCGATCCTGAATGAGTATGTAGAGGACAACGACTCATCATATGACCTATATCCACACAAATAAATCAAGATCTCGGCATAGATAAGTGCTGCTGCGAACTAGAAAAAGTACCATAGCTACCTCGGCTAGAACCATATAATCATCGGGTTGACTGTCCACTCTCAGCTACTGGTATAGAAGCATGAAACGACGCACAAAACTTAAAGGAACTACTAGCTTTATGTGAACCTGTTCCTCAAGACAAGGCATCGAAAAACAGAATAGAAGAACGACCCCTCTTGGGCTCCCGAAACTTCTCAAAAGTCATAGACTCTGCCTCCTTGGTGGTGCTAACAATGAACATAATGAAAGCCCCCTCTATAGTTTCCCCAAGCACATAAGATCTGATGGAGAAAGTCAATCCTCTAGCAAACAAACGAACTAGGTCTGCCTCATCTGGCATAATAGTTGTAGCATGTCTAGAAATCTCATAGAAAGGGGACTCATACATTATCATACATAAACTTCCCTGAACCAAGCTCTCAAATATCAGACGACTATCCTCTCTCACGCTCCACGAAATGAAGCAGTTCTGGAAAGAACTAGAAAACACATCCCACTTTACCGGAGGAGATCCCACTGGTCTAGACCTCACAAAAGTCCTCTACTACTCTGTGGTGTGACCACGAAGCTGAGGGCAACACACTGAACACCACAAGCATCCACCATACCTACAAACTCAAGCATCTCATGTCACAAAGTCAAGAACTTATGATAATCCTCGCTCTTACCACTCTGAAACTAGGGTGGTTTCATCTTTTGAAACCTCTCATAATATTGTTGATCATCAGTTGTCAAGATAACCTCAGGAGAAATCATGAAGTTGATGCAGGAAATACTAATGGCTGGCCCACCTGAACATGAACACCTGGCATCTACTACTGATTTGGGGTCTTTCCCTCCGAAGAGAGGTTCTCTAACACACCAAGAATCCTCAAAAAAGTCTCTTGAAGTAACAGATCCCAAAACTCAGGAGGAACGTGATCCTCAGCAACTTCAACCTATGGCTCATGAGAAGTCTCTCTCGATCTACCTGACGTTGTTGCCAACCCAGGAGCACTACCTCTATCCTATTCTACTGCACGAGCAGAACCTCTCGCTCAGGTCCTACCTCTACACCTAACTGGGGTCACCAAAATTGCCTCGGGGGCTGCCCTACCTATAGCTCTGGAAATAGAAGCTCTGGTCCTTGAGATCTGCTAAAATAACACGCGGCAAGTCCGCACCAAAGAAGGTAACCACGCACGACAAGAAAGGATGAATACAAAGAATTTTCCTAATAATCTTTGTAGCCTCTTAAAGATAATCACAGACATCTCCATACTGATCTTCAAGACTCTACTTAGTATTGTCTTCAACACGCGTGAGACAGATGAACCCGAGGATCTCATACTATTTTTTCACGAACTAAAAATGGACATGATGACACTTATTTTTCAACTAAGAGAAGTTAGCCTCAACCCAATGTGAATTAAAGTGAAGCAAAAAATAGTAAAAACAAGAACAAGATAACGCAAAAAACTTATTGTTCTATTTAAATCCACAAAATCTGGTTGTTACATGTACAACCCACTATAACATAAGTGTGGAATTCTGATATAAATTCAAGTATCAAGCTTTGTTTCTCAAATAGAACAAAGTGTAAGGAAAGGAAAAAGAGGGCCCACCGAATGACACGAAGCTACCTCTACTGTCATGACCCAAGGGTACCCTCTAGACGTAACATGGCACATAACACCCCTAAAGGCACTATGTAAGACACTTAGAATATCATCACATAAGTAAAGAACAATGAAGAGTAAAAACGCATTTGAAGTCTTAAGAAGTTTTCATAAAATCAAAGTGGAAGTCTAGATAGTCTCATTTAGCCATCAATTACAATTGAAGTCTCGAATAGGGTCACAACCATTATAATAGAAATCTGAAAGTCTAATACAGTGAAAGGATAGGAACAATAAGATAGCACTCGTCCTCAGATCCATGAGAACTCACCACAAGATAAGAGAATAGTCGATCTAAGCTTGTATCAAAGGAAGAACACCTCAAACACCAGAACCTACACTTTGTGGAAAAATGTAGAAGAAATATGGATTAGTACGAAAATGCACCAAATATGATAGCCTTGCATAAAATACGTGAAACACGCTAAAAAGGGACATTTTATTGAAAACTATGCACTTTACCAAGTTTAAGATTCATAATGAAGATTACTGTAAAGGCATAAGATACAATCATATTCAACACATTAATCATCATATCATAATGGAAACAAACCATAAATACCCTCAAAGAATCCTTGTACAATGTATGAATAATATCCCATAATCCTACCCACCTTAAGCAGAGCTTATTAAGTAACTATAGTTCATAACTCAAATTCTATTTCATAATATCATAGTGGGATTAGCTTTAATTAACATAAACCATGATAGCTTATTCATGGAATTCTATGTCTACCCCAAACCGAAAATGGGTTGTCCTACTTGCCTAAGGTAGAACTCAACTATTAGATTAGGTGGATCCTCTAGCTAAAAGGCCTAGGAGGCTCGCACATAGTTTATTGGATAAAGGGATTGCTACTAGAAAACCTGGCCTCTACTAACCTGAAGACATACATCCCAAAAGATTATTCAAGAAACCCCGTTTCTAGTATCGCGACAGCTTCCATCTCATATCATTATCCACTCGGTGCTAAGCATCATTCCAATTGATTGTATATTAAGTCTTGACCTAAATTGATAATTATGGAAAAATGTCTTGACATTTAATCTAACAAACTTATGCTAAAGCTCCTAGATTCAATAGGTGAGACTAGTTTTCAAACCTTAGAATCACTGTATGTGACAAACTTTTCAAATTGTATGATATTCATACCGAAGTGTGTACATGAGGATGATCATCCAATTAACACAACAATTATATTATAATATATGCACTTTACACTGAAAGCAATCTAATTGTATACACACAAGTCTCATATAAATACCTAATTCTCATGTTTTTCCCTTCAAGGGCTATAGATCACATTCTACCAATCTATCTAAAACAACTACATTAGATATCGATGGTAGCATAATTCAACTAACTAAATTACTACGAGTACTATTTCATAGTTACTACAATTCACCTAAATCACAAGTCATAAATTAGGGTTATGGGGGTTTCATGGATTCATGGGATATATTTTCGTAAAAACTATAGAAATCAACGTTTTAATCATAATATATGATAATTAAATGAATAAAAACATTTTTAGGGAGAATCCATGGCTTAGAGTGAAAACCCTTGGTTTTGGAGACTTTTCTACTTCGAAATTGAGAGTTTGAGGACTTCATGAATGAAAGCTAACCATGAATCAAAGACTACCATACCTTAAATGAAGAAATACAACAAAATCGTGTGAGAATATTTTGGAGATGATTTGATTGTTATTTGGGGATATATGAATTATGATCTTATATGGGTTATTTTAGGTGGGAAAATTACTTATATAGGTGTTCAAAATAGGCTTAAAATGACACCACCTAAACATTAATTAAAAGGGAAATTCCCAAAAGACACCTAACCTTAACTGCCAAAAGAAGTTTCATATGTGACCTACGACTGGGGACCCACGGGCTATGGGTGGGACCACGGCCCACGCTGGTGAACCGTAGGTTATGGATTGGGGCTTGACCCACAACTCCCACCTACAGGGCGAGGGTGGACCTATTGATGAGTCCTAGATTTGGACTCATTTAGTGCATATTTACAATGATTTAATGTCCTCAAATGCTTATTTTGTGTCAATAATTGATGCAAAACCCTTGATTTCCAGGTACATGGATTGAGGAACAAAGCATTGACAATAACTTGCAAAAAAGAAACAAAGCGAACTGAAAGAACAAAGAAATTAAAGCTTGGTGCTCGCCAAGTCCCTTTGGCAAGTCGCCGAAAGACCTCTTAACCGCCTAAAGTTGTTGTGTGCCAAGCCTTGAAGGAGAAAACCAAGTTTGCGAGAGAAAGGAGTAGTCGGCGGATCGCCTAGTGGTTCTGCGATGCAATACTGGATCTCCCAAGGTTATAGAACTCGAGGAATCTGAAGGCCAAGAAAGAACGGCGAAGACACTGACCAAAGGGTGGATCGCCAAGCTGATCGGCGAGGCCGGCTTACTGCGTCGAGTGGTCTTTCGCAGCATATTTTCAGTGACTATAAATACATTTTTAAACATTAATTTTAGAATCAAATTTTTATTTTGAACATTCATGAGAGTAATTTTAGATTGAACTCTGAGTATTGAGACAAGTTTTCTTTAGCTTGGAAGAATTAAAGTTTTCCATTTTTGAAAAATTAGAAGTGGGTCTTTGAGATTCTTCAATTTAGACCTTTGTAATAATGAAATGAATTTCACCCAGTTGATGGAAAAGTAGTTTGGTAACAATTTCTATCTTTTTATGATGTCTAGCTAAAACCCCAATTCTTGGGGGATTATGGGCTGCTTTAGTTTATGGGTATTGCTAAATGTTAGTTTAAATGTTGTTTAGAAATGATTTCAATCATTAATTGTGGTTTAATTTAAGGAATTGTAGGTGCAAATGCAGTTCTACCTTTGTGTTTTTTGCTTGCTCTCGAGAGAGGTTTTAAAACAAAGATTATTGATTGATGGTCTGTGGGTATTGGGTTGTCATGAGTTCAGCTCGAGAGAGTAAATTCTAAACCCTTTTCCACACATTTAGCTCGAGAGAGTGAATGGACTAAAGTGTAGGCTGTACTTATTTGCATGCTTATCGATGTTTGATAGAAATCAACCTGATTCGGGTTAAATTGTTCGAGAGAATGTTTATCCTCTCTAAAGTCTAGCTTCGTCACTGATTTACAACTATTTTCTAATAGTTGCATTTACCCATTTGTCTATAATAGCCTATAATCGAATAACATCCCAAGAACCTGTGTCATTATTGCTACTTTCGTGTTATTTACTATTCTTGTACCTGATAGTTAAAACAAAAAACCCTGTTATTTTACATTTGTGTCACCTCCTGATTTGGATTATGTCTTTATTCGATAATGATTATTCATATGATTGACTTGAGCATATTTGTACTTTTCTATTCACTCTTAAACACATACCACTCCCTGTGGGACTCGACCCCAACTCATTTAGTTGGGTTATATACTAACTAACGATCGTTGATGCTTAGAATCAGATGCATTGTCTTTTATAACGTCATACAATCAATGTGGCGCCGCTACCGGGGATTGTTGTTGGTTATGATTCTTTATTTATATTTAATTTTGTTCTTTTTAGTTATAGTTGAATCTTCTTATTTTTAGTTTTGGTTTGTTGTTTTTTGTGTTTGAATAGAAGAAATGAGCATCCTATACCAATGGTGACCAAATGGACCACCCTCTATTGAGATTGAAGATTCTTAGGGATAACATCCTAACTTACAAACAATTGAAGTGTGAGATTCTCCATGATTTGTGGCCAAGATTTAAGGCACTATTACAACAATGCTCAACTCATGGAATTCCAGAAAAGATGCTAGTGGAATGCTTCTACAGAGATCTTGGTCTCGAACATAGATGAGTGGCTGACATACTCTCTCTGGGTAGTCTGCTACCACTACCATATGAGGAAACAACCAAATTCCTTTATGTCATAATTGAGACCCACAAGGAAACAACAAAAGACCAAGAATTAGCCATATTAGTGACCCAACTGGATTTACTGGCTAAGAAAGTCATGGAAATGGAAGAAATGTACAAAAATAAAGATAGGTACATCCCTCCTCATAAGCGCAAAAAGTCCAAGGAGCATGAGGGTGAGTAGATTGAAGATGTCCTCTCACTCATTCACCACAAAGTCTAAGAGCATAACAGAGTGTTGAAAGGGATAAAACAAAATATCTTAATGGTGAACCAGATGACAACATCTCATTCCATGTTTATTTAGCTGCTAGAGTCCCAAATGGACCAAGCGTTGTCTTGTCTCTACCCAAAGCAACAAAAAGGGTTGCCTTGTGACAATGAGGCAAACTCCAAGACTGAAACCTAAGTGGGGACTTGTGTCATGCCACGACATTAACTAAGGTGCTTCTTGGGAGGTAACCTAAGTGTTTATCGCTTTATTTTCGTTTTAGAAATAATCGTACATTGATTTTGCAGTTTGAACTATAGAATATGTTTTGAAAAGTGTAGATTGGAGAGTTGAAAATCTAGTCGGCGACTCACTGAAGAGGTCGATGAGCCCGACATAGACTGTCGTTGGATTGAAGGAATTTTTAAATTGCAATTTGTAAAACTCGGCGAGCCTAGGAACAGATTGGCGAATCGCCGCCTAGGTCGGCGATCACTATTTTGTCCGCCATTTGGACCCCCACATTAACTGGAGGTCCTATAAAACTCGGTGAGGTAAGTTCCCACTTAGCGTGTCGCCGTATGGGTCAGCGAGCAAAACTTATGTCGTCGAATGGGCGAGAACTGGACGGTTTTAAAGGCTAAAAAATTTAAAATCTTTCACATTCCCTTACTTTTCAACTTTCCAAACTCACACATGTACTATATTTTCCTATATTCTTGTGTTTTTATCACGTATTAGTCATCGATTGTGTGTTTAGAGTTTGATTCTTTGCCGCCTAGCTTTACAACCTATTTATTCAGCTTCTAAGGTTCGTTTTCCGAACACCAAATTCATATTTTGCGATTTTACTTATTTGCAATTGATTTTATATTAGTGAAGTGTGATGGGCCTCTCTGATCGTAATAGTATTCTTGACTGCTTATTTTAATTCGAATATCTTGCCTAAATTGTCGATAACGTTGATTTACGAAATTTTAGATGCCTTAAAATTGATCAAAATTGTTGGGTATTGCTTTGTTGATGTTGGGTCTAGTTGGGTGAAGTCTGAGTAACCCACATTCATGTCGAATGATGGGTTTTGCCCAATGATGGAGCGTTTGACACCATTCCTAAGGTCAAAAGTAATCAAATGACCAATTTTGGCCTAATCAGGGAAAGTCTGAGTATCCCGGGGGCATGGGTATAATGGCTATAGGTTTAATTGAATGAGTGCATGTTTTGATTTTGTTTTTGGGGGCTGCAGGGTTGAATTTAGAAGTTGGGGTTGAAAATAGGCACGTTTGGCAGTTTGGCGAGCTGCATCGAGCTCTCTGTACCACTCGACGATTTGTTGAATCCCCCTTGAACACCTTTAATTTCATGCTAATATTTGGTGTTTAGGTTTTGTAACTTTCAGCGAGAAGCCTGAGTTAGCCGAGTTCCCTTGGCGACTGTCTTTGTTGATCGCCCTTTCTGCACCCCTAACCCCTAAAATACACTGTAACTTTCGGTGGGCTAGTCCTTGCTTGCCGAAAGTTGTTGTAGATTCTCCGAACATCCCTTCCCATCACCGACGTGACAATGTTTCTGGGAAATTTTGAGCCAAGCCTTTCGGGGAGCCCGATCTGGCTCGCCAAAGTGATTCAGCTACTCGCCGACAGGTTCAGCGAGTCTATCTGCAACTATTTTCAGCAACTTTGTTTGAACTATCTCTAACTCTTTTTGATTATTTTGTACATATGGATAGAACCAACCTTGATACGCCTCCCCGTAAAAGAGCACGGGGCAGAACTATAAATGAAGAAGGATCCAACCCTCCTAAAAAGGAAGAACAGAGCCTCCAATGGGAGGAAAGGGCAAAGGGAATAAGCCAGCATCTGAGGTTCCGGACCACAACAACGAAGGAGAGGCCTTTCACTCCCAAGATGTATTAAATGAACTGTTGGAAGACCAGCCATTAGAGTCTTGGAGAGCGGAGATCCGTGATAGATCTTGTCCTGACTCAACGAGAGTTCCAGCAGCCACCCCAACAGTACCTAAAGTGCCAGCTCTGGCACCTTCTATGGTGGCACTCGAGTGCCACTAGTGATTCCTCCTCCCCGATTGCTTAATAGATTTAAAGTTGATGGGTTGCGGAAAATTTTAGAGGAGAAGCTGCTATCAACAGAGGGCCTTGAGGGTACATACTCTTCTATGGAGGACACACTTCATTTTCACCGGTTTGAGCAGTTCACCAGGCCTCGAGGCCCATTCATTCCTGCATGGATCAAGAATATTATACAGAATCCAAAGAGCTGGTGCCTAAGGGGAGGAAGAATGCTAGCACCTTCAGACCGGTGAAGTTGGTTATGGTCCGAGGAAAGGAAGTAGGGTGCAACAGCGGTACATTAACAATGTACTCAATAGGGCCCTAGGTGCTACATTTGCTTATGAGGGCTTGCCTATTACTTAGTCCCTAGATGATTTAAAGGGCTGGCTTGCACCTTTGATTTCTGATACCACCTAGAGGTGGCTCGAGGCAGAAAGCCCCATTGGGAAGAACAATATGAATATTGCTGCTCGATTCTGGTTGATACGGCTTGCCTTGGGTCGATCATATCCAAGAGAAGCATCAACATGGGACTCCTTATAAAGCAAGAGATGGCCAATAGGGCCAAACAGCACCAGACCTCCCTACCATTCCCAGTGCTGATTATAGAACTGTGCCGGCAGACTGGAGTTACTCGGAATGCGACTAGAGATATTTATGTTACTCTTTCATCCACCACTAACATCCCACGTATAGAGGCCCAGTACACTCGGAAGGAGGTAGATAGGAGGAGAGTGGCTCCAGTAGACACATCCCTAGAGATCGAGATAGAAATGACTCCTGCAGAGTCATCGTTGCCTACTCTAGCCTACAGGCCATCAGGTACATCTGCTCCCACTTCTTCCTCCAAGGATCCTTGTACCTCTACTTCTACCCAGCCGACCATGATCACTCAAGCCATGCTCCCAACGATGGGCCACTTAGCCTATTCGATTGATGTGAGGGCTACCCGACCAAAGGTTGCAGTCCCATGGATGATTTAGAGTGCCATTCTTGCTGCACTAACCCCCCTCAGGACTTCTATTTATTATTTGACTGTGAGAGTCGAGACTTGTGAGCGGCAACATGAGGAGTCTTCTAAGGTGACGACTTTGAGGATTGAGATGGCAGATCTCAGAAAGGATGTGGACTATTTGAAGTCCACTGACTTCGCCTCATTATTGGAGGCAGATGATGATGTTGATGCCCCGATAACTTCTGAGATTCCTTCGGCCACCACCAGAGACGTACGTCCGGATGATAGGGTTGCTGATGAGTCAGAGGCAGAGACCGACGAGGAGTAGATAGAGGTGAGGGATGAGAGAATATATGGAGACCTGCCAAATCTGGAGGAGACGAATGTATAGTCGGTGATTTCGACATCGCTGATCGAGACATCCATGGCTGGCCCTAGTGGATCGAGTGTTGCTTCTACTATACCGGGAATTGATGCCCTGATAGATGGAGTGACTTCTTAGACAGGATCTTCTTTACATCTCTCTGTCCGTTTTTATTGATTTTTGGATATTTTTCTTGCATTTGAGGACAAATTCTTTTTGTTTTGTGGTGGGGTGAGGTATTTCCATACCTACCTTTTGTGAATATTACTTTTGTCTATATGTTGGGTTTTATGCTATATATTGTGTTTTCGCATTGTATTGTGGATATTTGAGCTTGTGGCTCTATGTTTTAATTGTAAATGGTTTTTGACCCTTTTTGAAAATTTTGTTTCACTTCTTGATTGGGTTTGAATGTTGTTGTTCTTTTGCAAATTTGAGTATCGGTCTTGATCAATACCAATGACTTAAATAATGCTCATAATCGAAAAAATGAATGTGCGGCTATGATGAAGCCAAATGACGTTGCAAAGACATTATGTGAATTGTTTGCATCTTGTTATGACTAGTTGATTATCGAATTGAGTCTCTTATGATGAACAATGCACACTAGCGAAAGTGTGAAGTCTTGTTTGACATCAGTGTTAATGCCTTGTGTGTTGAGCTTACCATGCACCATGTGTGATGACACCAAGTATTTTCCCCGTTGGTTCAGTTGACTAAGTGATGCAAGCTCTTGGAATGATCTTAGGCAACAATTTTAAAGAGTGAAACAATCTGACATTATACCTCTGTTGTGTCCCCTACCTTGTGAGAGTTTGAATTCTCTTTGAGTACCCTTTGAGCCTTACCCTTTTCTTGGAAGAAACTTGATGCAATTATGACCTTTCTTTATCCCTTCACCTTTAATCCTCATGAGATGTGGTTTGTTTGAATAGCCAACTTAGGCCAAAACCCTATTTTGGGGGTGTGGTGAAAAGAGAAGGCAAATTAGGAAATATGAAGAAATTCCCCTCTATCCATGGTTTTGAAAAAGATGGAACCCCTCCATACAAAAAAAAAGAGAAAAGGAAGAAAAGAAAAGAAAGAGAATGAAAAAGTTGTGTAATAAACTTGCAAAAAGAAATGGGATGTTCGGTGCTCCATGGAAAATGAATAATGGGGTGAATTTTGAACATGAATGAAATTGTTGAAGAAAAGGGAAAAAAGTGTTGTTCATACCACATTTAATGAGGATAGCAGCCAATGAGCCTAAATGACCATAACTTTACACTCAACCCCGTTACATGCCTTGATAAAACCTTTTTGATCTTGAGTGAGCTGAAAAATTTATTGGTTGGAAAATAATGGGCAATTCTATGGGTGGAGTCATGCATGTTTTCATCTTTTTGAGTGTAAGAGTTGTTGTGATTCCGGAGCTATAACTTGTTGAACAATTGTGTGAATATGGAATCATTCTTTGTGTGAGGGCATTTAAGTACCTTTGTTGAGCTTTAGCTTGCATTTTAAAAAAGTATTGTGAGCTTGAGATTCTTTGATAATGGTGAGTCACAACTTGAATCTTTGAGTGCACAATTGATCCTTGCATGAGTAAGTTGAGTCTTGTTGTGTGCATTCATGATTGAGTCTTTTGTAGCACTGTTCGGGACATTCTTTTTGAACTGCTGAACTTTAGTTTTACTTAACGACAAAAAAAAGTTTATGTTGGGGGTGTTGATGAGTACTAGATTCAGACTCACTTAGGGATTATTTACAATGATTTAGTAACCACAAGTGCTTATTTTGTGCAAATAACTAATGCAAAACCCTTGATTTCTAGGTACATGGATTGAGGAACAAAGCATCGACACTAACTTGCAAAAAAGGAACAAAGCGAACTAAAAGAAAAAAGAAATTAAAGCCTGGTGATAGCCAAGTCCGTTTGGTGAGTCGCCGAATGACCTCGCCCTGAAGATGAAAACCAAGTTGGCGAGAGAAAGGAGCGGTCGACGGATCACTAAGTGGTTCCGCGATGCATTGTTGGATCACCCAAAGTTACAGAACATAAGGAAGTTGAAGGCCAAGGCAGAAAGGCGAAGAAATAGACCAAAGGGCGGATCACCGAGCCCGACTTACTGCGCTGAATGGTTTTTCGCAACATATTTTGGTCACTACAAATACATTTTCAAACATTAAGTGTAGTATAAAATATTTATTTTGAACATTCATGAGAGTAATTTTACACTGAACTCTGAGTATTGAGAAAAGTTTTCCTTAGCTTTGAAGAATTGAATTCTTCCAATTTTGAGAAATTGGAAGTGGGTCTTTGAGATTCTTCAATTTAGACCTTTGTAAAGATGATATTAATCTTACCCAGTTGATGCAAACTCAGTTTGGTAACAATTTCTATCTTTTTATGATGTCTAGCTAAAACCCAATTCTTGGAGTGTGACTATGTGATTATGGGCTGCTTTAGTTTATGGGTATTGCTAATTGTTAGTTTAAATGTTGTTTAGAAGTGATTTCAATCATTAATTGTGGTTTAATTTAACGAATTGTAGTTGCAAATGCAGTTCTACCTTTGTGTTTTTGGCTTGCTCGAGAGAGAGGTTTTAATACCAAGATTATTGATTGATGGTCTCTGGGTATTCGGTTGTCATGGGTTCAGCTCGAGAGAGTGAATCCTAAACACTTTTCCACACATTCAGCTCAGCAGAGTGAATGGACTAAAGCATAGGTTGTTCTTATTTGTATGCTTGTCGATGTTTGATAGAAATCAACCTGATTCGGGGTAAATTGTTTGAGAGAAAGTTTATCCCTTCTAAAGTCCATCTTTTGCACTGATTTATAGCTATTTTTTAACAGTTGCAATTACCCAATTTTTCTATATTAGCCTATAACCAAATCAGATCCGAAGAACCCGTCTCATTATTGCCACTTTCGTATTATTTACTATTGTTGAAGCTAATAGTTAAAACCAAAACCCCCTGTTATTTGACATTCGTGTTATTCGCTGATTTGGATTATGTCTTTATTCGATAATGTTTATTCTTATGATTGACTTGAGCATATTCGTACTTTCCTATTGACTCTTAAACACGTACAACTCCATGTGGGACTCAACCCCAACTCATTTAGTTGGGTTATATACTGACTGACGATCGTTGACGCTTAGAATCGGATGAAGTGTCTTTGATAACATTATTCAATCACCTACGAGGTATAGGTTGCCCTCGTGGATCACTGCACAGGAAGCCTTCTAGGTCTTTTCCTCAAGGACCTATGGTTGGTCTTTGGGGTTTAGCCCTTGACATTTTAACTCTAAAATATGAAATTTTAAGGTACATGGAGGTATTTTCAAGGCTCTAATCCTAACGTCAACCTCTAACATATCCTAATAGTTTTAGGTTAGGCTCTAGTTTAGTCTACCATTTTCAGGAATGTTACAATATCTCCCCCTTGGGAACATTGGCCCTCGAATGATGATCTAGAAACCAAACTAATTTAGAGACTCAAGACTAGCAGCCCATCATGCATGAAACATCAAAATAATACACTATTCAAAGGAGGGGACATCACTCCATCTTAAAACAAAATAAATGCAATACGAGGGAGTAGGAACTACACCTTAGAACTTAATATGCATGAAACTCAATATTTCTCATATTCATAGGAGGAACTACTCTCTCCTACTAAAATAATGCTCAACTCAACATCATGGAGCCAATATGCCAATACTCTCAAATGCATACTAAAGCATGCTCATCAACACATCTCATAAAGTCAAATAAGCAACTCATACTAAATGCACATAAACATGAGGAACATAAATCATGGAAACTCATTTTTTTCTTACTAAACATGAATTTAATTAAGAACACGCATAACATAAGGAAATCATGGAAATACTCATATAACACACATGACTCCAAAAACAATAAACTCAAGAGGAACTACATAACTTCAGCTTGATTAGGAGTAGAAAACAAGAATGAGGATATCGGGACTTCATATTGGCATCAGCCTCGGCCTCCCAACTAGCACCCTCAACTAAATGATTTCTCCCTAAAACCCTCACGAAAGCTACTTCTTTGTTTCTCAATCTCTTGACTTGCCGGCCAAGGATCTCTACCGGAACCTCTTCATAGGAAAGGCTTTCATCTACTCCTAACCCTTCTAAAGGAATAATTGACCCCGGGTCCCCAATACACTTTTTAAGAATAGAAACATGAGATACCGGGGCCAGCTCATTTGTCAAGTCTAACTCATAGGCAACTTTCCCAATACACTTCAAAATTTGATATGGGCCTACATACCGGGGACTAAGTTTCCCCTTTTTACCAAACCTCATCACATCCTTCATAGGGGATATTTTCAAATAGACCCAATCACGAACTTCAAATTCTAGGTCGCTTCTCCTCACATCAACATAAGACTTTTGCCTACTTTGAGCCGTTCTCAACCTTTCTCTGATGAGCCAAACTTTCTCAATTGCCTCATAAACCGATTCGGGACCAATGAGACCAATCTCACCTACTTCAAACCAACCAATCGTAGATCTACATATGCTACGATACAGGTTTCAAGAGGAGCCATACTGATACTTGAATTGTGAGTGTTATTGTAGGCAAACTCTATCAATGACAAGTGGTTATCCTAATTACCTTCGAAATCTATAACACACGCCCTCAACATGTCTTCTAAAGTTTGAATGGTACGTTTTGGTTGACCATCCATTTGAGAGTGGAAAGCGGTGCTAATCTTCACCTTTGTACCAAGCCCTTTTTGGAATGACTTCCAAAACTGTGAAGTAAATTGAGTACCCCAATCTGAAATGATGGATAAAGGAACTCGATGTAACTTCACTATCTCTCTTATGTACAACTTGGCATAGTCTTCCGCCGAGTGAGAAACCTTAACAGGAATAAAGTGGGCTGATTTTTTCATTCTTTCTGCAATGACCCAAATAGAATCACGTTGCTTTCGAGTACGAGGCAAATCCATATTCACCCCTTGCCACTTCCAAGTGGGAATTGGTATATCTTGCAAAAAGTCTCCCGGCCTTCGGTGCTCAACCTTAATTTATTGGCAATTAGGACATTTGGCTAGAAATTCTGCATTATCCCTTTTGATACCATTGCACCAATAGACTTCCCGTAGATCACGGTACATATTGGTGGCTCCCGAATGAATAAAATATCTAGAACCATGAGCCTCTTCTAAAACTTTCTCCCTCAAACCATCAACATCCGGAACACATAAACGAAATTGGTACCTAAGTACCACCTCTCTCCCTTAGGAGAAAGCCTCGACGGACTTCTTCAGTAACGATACTTTCAATTCCATTAATATGGGATCAAGGTCTTGTTTGGACTTAACATCTACCAAAAAGAATGATTCAGAGACATTATGAACAGTTACACAACCCTTAAGGGAATCTACTAGTTGGACACCCAACCAGGCCAACCTATCCATATTATGAACTAACTCTTTCTTTTCATCCTCTATATGAGTCACACTACCATGGACAATCGACTAAGAGCATGCGCCAACATATTAGCTTTGCCAGGGTGATAGAGGACGCTCATATCATAATCCTTCAAAAGTTCTAACCACCTTCTTTGTGGGAGATTTAAGTCCTTTTGGCTAAACACATATTGAAGACTTGTGTAATCGGTGAAGACATCTACATAGACCCCATACAAGTAATACTTCCATATTTTCAAAGCAAATACTATCACCGCTAATTCAAGATCATTGGTCAGATGATTCTTCTCATGAACCTTAAGTTGCCTTGAAGCATAGGCAATCACCTTACAATGTTGCATGAGCACACATCCCAACCCCACTCTAGAGGCATCACAATATACAACAAAACCATTAGTGCCCTCCGGTAAGGTAAAGATCGGAGCGGAAGTAAGTCTATCTTTCAACTCTTGGAAACTTTTCTCACAAGTCTCCGACCACTCAAATTTAGCCTTTTTTGAGTCAAAACCGTCAATGGAGAAGCAATGGAAGAAAAACCCTCAACAAACCTCCTATTGTAGCCGGCCAAACCCAAGATGCTTCTGATGTCGGAAGGAGTTAGATGTCTAGGCAAACTCTTCACCACATCTGTCTTCTTAGGATCTACCTCAATACCCTTGCTTGACATGATATTACTAAGGAAAGCAATAGACCTCAACAAAAATTCACACAATTTTGCAAAAAGTTGTTGGTCCTTAGGAACTTGCAATACAATTCTCAAATGATCAACATGCTCATTCTCACTCCTTGATTAAATAAAGATATCATCAATAAACACTATCACAAACATATCAAGATATTCTCATAAACACTCTATTTAGTAATTCCATAAATACCCCAGGGGCATTTGTCAACCCAAATGACATAACCACAAATCCATAGTGACCATACTGGGTCCTAAAGGCCGTCTTGGGAATATCCACCCTTCTCACCATTAGTTAGTGATAATCCAAACGAAGATCAATTTTGGAGAAATATCTAACCCCTTGAAGTTGATCAAATAAGTCATCTATTCTTGAAAGGGGATATGTATTCTTTATGGTCACTTTGTTCAATTGACGATAATCAATGCACATTCTAAGAGACCTATCTTTCTTTTTAACAAACAACAATAGAGTACCCTAAGGAGAGATACTTGGACGAATAAAACCCTTTTCTAGCAAATCTCTTAATTGTTCCTTCAACTCTTTAAACTTGTTCGGAGCCATTCTACAAGGAGGAATGAAGATAGGTTGTGTATCTGGCAAAAGATCAATGCCAAAATCTATTTCCCGCACGGAAGGAACACCGGGCAAATTGTCGGTAAAAACTTCCAGAAACTCATTCACTACTGGAACCAACTCTAGAGAAGGGGTTTCAGACTCAACATCCATAACCCTAACAAGATGGTAAATGGACCTTTGGAGATCATCCAAGAATCATTCTAGACCTTTTGCTCTAATACCAAGTTTGTCACGACCCAAGGGTACCCCCTAGATGTAACATGATACAAAACACCCCTAAAGGCACTATGTAAGCTGCTTAGAATATCATCACATAGGTAAAGAACAATGAAGAGTAACAACACATTTCAAGTCTTAAGAAGTTTTCATAAAAGCAAAGTGGAAGTCTAGACATAGTCTCATTTAGACATCTATTACAATTGAAGTCTCAAATAGGGTCCCAACCCTGACAATATAAATCTAAAAGTTTAATAAAATTAAAGGAAAGGAACAACAAGTTAACACTCATATTCGGATCCTTGAGAACTCACTACAAGCTAAGAGAATTGTTGATCCAAGCTTGTATCAAAGGAAGAACAACTCAGACACCAGAACCTACACTTTGTTGAAAAATGTAGAAGAAATATGGGTTAGTACGAAAATGCACAAAGTATGATATCCATGCTTAAAATCAGTGCAACATGCTAAAAGGGGATACTTTTATTGAAACCTATACACTTTACCAAGTTTAAGATTCATAATGAAGATTAGTATAAAAGCATAAGATAAAATCATATTCAACACATTAATCATCATATCATAATGGCAACAAACCATAAATACCCTCAAATTATCCTTGTGCAATGTATGAATAAGATACAATAATCCTACCCACACTAAGAACAGCTTCTTATGTAACTATAGTTCATAACTCAAATTCTAGTTTATAATATCATAGTGGGATTAGCTTTGACTAACATAGACCATGAGAGCTTAATCATGGAATCCAATGTCTACCCCACACCGAAAAGGGGTTTTCCTACTTTCCTTAGGTAGAACTCAACTATTAGCATAGGTGAATCCACTAGCTAAAAGACCTATGAGGGCACAAAGTTTATGGGATAAGGGGGTTGCTAATAGAAAACTCAGCCTCTACTAACGTGAGGGCTTCCATCCCAAGATATTGTTCCTAGAAACCCGACCACTACTATCGTGAGGGCTTCCATCCCATATAACTGTCCACTCGGTGCTAAGCATCATTTCCAAAGAGTTTATATTAAGTCCTGACTTAAATTGATAATTGTGGGAAAATGTCTTGACATTCAATCCAACAAACTCATGCTAAAGCTTCTGGATTCAATAGGTTAGACTAGTTTTCAAACTTTAGAATCACTATATGTGACAAACCTTTCACATTGTATGATATTCATACCTACGTGTGTACATGAGGATAATCATCCAATCAACACAACAATTAGATTATAATATATGCACTTTACTCTCAAAGCAATCTAATTGTATACACACAAGTCTCATACACATAGCTAATTCTCATGTTTTTCCCTTCAAGGGCTATAGATCACATTCAATCAATCTATCTAGAATTACTACATTAGATATAGATTGTAGCATAATTTAATTAACTAAACTACTACAAGTACTATTTCATAGTTACTACAATTCACCCGAATCACAAGTCATAAATTAGGGTTATGGGGGTTTCATTGATTAATGGGATATTTTCTCATTAAAATTATAGAAATTAACAATTTAATCATAATATATGATAATTAAATCAATTAAAACGTTTTTAGGGAGAATCCATGGCTTGGATTGAAAACCCTAGGTTTTGGAAACTTTTCTACTTTGAAATTGAGAGTTTGAGAACTTCATGGTTGAAAGATAACCATTAATCAAAGACTACCATACCTTAGATGAAGAAATCCAAAAAAATCGTGTCAGAAACTCTCCTCCTTCAAGCCCTAACTTGATCTTCTTCTTTGTAGTTCTAACATATGATTTGGAGGAGAATTTGATTTTGATTTGGGGATATATAAATTATGATCTTAGATGGGTTATTTTAGGTGGAAAAAAATACTTATATAGGTGTTTAAAATAGGCTTAAAATGACACGACATAACCATTAATTAAAAGGGAAATTCCCAAAAGACCGCTAACCTTTTCTGCCAAAAGGCAGTTTCAGGTGTAACCTACGACTGGGGACCCATGGACCGTGGGTGGGACCAGGGCCCGTGCTGGTGAAACATAGGTCATGGAATGGGGCTTTATATTTAGGGTCTTCACCCACGACCCACCACCCTGACCTACGGGGTGTGGGTGAACCTACGGGGCGTAGGTTGCTCTCGTGGGTCACTTCCCTAACAACCTTCTGGGTCTTTTCCTCAAGGACCCTTGGTTGGTCCTTGGGGTTTAGGCCTTGACATTTTAACTATAAAACATGAAATTTTAAGGTACGGGGAGGTATTTTCAAGGCTCTAATCCTAATGTCAAGCCCTAACATAGCCTAGTAGTTTTAAGTTAGGCTCTAGTTTAGTCTACCATTTTCCAAAATGTTACATCTACAAGACCTTGACGAGCCTCGAGATCAATCGAAGAAGAATGAGATCACATGGGTCCGGGTTCAGAACCTACACAAGTGTAGAAGAAAGCTATGAGTACCAATAACACGGTACCCAACAAACAACCTACTAAATAAAGCAACTTGTTAGAAATTGAATCCCCTTTATCTTGCAACTGAACTTCCTAAAACTACAACCTGCACAAAAATTAGCTCTACCTAGCAAATTTGATAAACACAACTAACATGCCAACTATTCACAGTTATACAATTAAAAAATCAAATAAGTCAATCTCAATGACAAGTAGCTCAGTCACACGTAACAAGCACATCAATTACTATTCACAAGTGAGTCACCCATAAGCATCAACTATATCAAGTCACAATGATTATTACTAGCTGGAATGATTTCCCATGGGCTATAACATTCGCCGGCAAAGACCTTGGCACAGTAAAATTCACTAGCAAAGACCTCGGCATCATA
The DNA here is from genome assembly GCA_036250385.1 of Solanum microdontum. NCBI lineage: Eukaryota > Viridiplantae > Streptophyta > Magnoliopsida > Solanales > Solanaceae > Solanum > Solanum microdontum. The sequence continues at coordinate 69,126 of JAJONQ010020741.1, forward strand.
ACACTCGCCGACTGATGAGTCCAAGATTTGGACTCATTTAGGGCTTTATTTGTTTATATTTAGGGTTTGTTTGGTATGAAGGAAAACATTTTCCGGAAAATATTTTCCAATTTTCTCATGTTTGGTTGGGTTAAATGTTTTGGAAAATGTTTTCCAAATCAACTCATTTTCCTCAAATTTAAGGAAAATGACTTCCCTTCAAAACTTCAGGAAATATTTTCCAAAACTCTCTTCCAACTTCCAATAAAAAAAAAAATTGTTGAAAAAATCAATTTATTTTATCCCTACCCTCA
>JAJONQ010020742.1:0-53502 GCA_036250385.1 Solanum microdontum
TATATATATATATATATATATATATATATATATATATATATATAGTTATAGTTTTGAGTCAATTAGTTTATATTTAGGGTAACTATTTTATATCGTTAAGATTAAGAAGCTCGTAGTTAATTATATTAATTTATCTTATAAAAAATATAGTCGTATTCCCCAAACCAACTCAATTTGTTTACAATCTTAGCTTCATTTGGCTAAATTGTTAATTTAGTTGGTTATTCCTTTATTACAAATCTAACCCCTCTCTTGCCTCACCTCCAACCCATCAAAAGACCAAAATTGGGCCAGCCCTACCAACTCAATTCCTGTAACACCCAGCCCACATTTAACTCAAAAATATACAATACGTACAACAAGCAACAACAATATACAATTCCAAATGGCAACAACAACGTCTATGCACACAACGTGTGCTATAAATAGATAATTCAAGCTCTTCCAACATTCACAGAGGACACAACGTCTTCACTATAGTAACACTCACAAGTGTTCATTAATCACACAATGTGAATACAACAACAACAGTGACATAAAAACACAGGGCACGAGACACAATTTTAGTCACGTACAACAGTACGTCATCTTCCTCCTTTGCCTTGACAACTCGTACAGTAGGTGTAGCCATGTCCCCATCCTTGTTCGTGAGAGATTTCACCATGTCGAGCTTCAAAGGTGCTTGAATCAATCAATGTCGTCCACCTCTCCTCCTCTCCATTCCGATTTGTTGAGGTTTGGAATCAATTGGTATATTCTTGTTCTTGAAAGATGAATTCTGAATTTTGAATTTCAAATTTCATCCTTATCCAATTCTTTCATCGATTTGCCTTCCTCAATTTGACCTAACATTTCCTCTACCTAAAGCTAACTTCTCTTTATTTTTTAAGGTTAGTCACAACTTACCAATAAAGACAACAACTCACAAAAGGGTTTGGAAACGAAAATAGATATAGAAGTATATAAGAAATACACTCAAAGCAGAGAGTAGAACTAATTCAGATCTTAGTTGCACTATCTTGTTCCGTTCATCACACTTCCAGGTTAATCGAAATTCTCAGCTCATAGGTGGTGGAAACGCTTCGTCGATGATCAACTCATCGTTGTCCCAGAACGTTGCTTCAAGAAAGGTAACCTCCTTCCTACATAATATTCTTGCTTTCATCTCTCACTCTCTCTTCGTGTTCTCTCTTTTAGAATCATTTGTTGTTTTGTTACTGTCTGAAATAGTTTGTTATGCCTTAATGCAATTTGAATATTTAAATATGTTGTATTTTCTGTTTGTTTTAGGTGATTTTTGTGGGTTTCAAAATGGTGTTAAACTTTGATTTTCTCATGAAGGTGTTATTTTGAGTCAACTATTTTTTTTTAAAACTTTTAAGTATATATTCACATCCTACTGCTTTTTGGTAAATATTTGTTATTTAGGTATCATTTGTTCATTGTGAATAATGATGTTATCTGTTGGGTTCTTGCACTTGGAAAGAATCGAAAGTCATTTTTTCCTTAGTGGTTTGGTTAGTAAAAATCGGTTTTGTTGGAGTATAATGTATTAGCTTGTTTATATCTTTAAATTGATCATGATTTGGTTAAATATGTGGTAGTTACAGTGTTGTGATGTTTGACTGTTTAGGCGCATTGAGGTAGTAAGTCATTCGATGTTAAATGAAGTTGTTACTAGTTAGCTAAACTGTAAATGGAATTCTTTCCATATTTTGATGGTAGTTTGAGAGATTGATTAATTCAATGTGTACATGCAAAGTGCATTAATCTGCTTTATTCCAAATGTTTTACACTCATTTGATTCCAGTTGTGAGTGTATTTGTGATGTCATTTGATTTCTTCACTGTTCATTCTCGGTTTTGTCGAAGTGGTGTAAATGTAATCATAGGTTGGTAAGTTTGTAATAATTCAAAGTTAAATGAATTCATTCAAAGCATGCCTCTACTTCTTATGTGTTCCAGTCTCGGTTTGGATAATATTTCACTAATTTTTTGCCGCTTAAAACGTGGAAATTTTTTGGATTTCCTTTGGTTTATAATACTAATCACCTGTAATACTTAGATTTATGATTGGATCTATTGTCTTCTGTTTGTTCTTTTTTTTGTGTGTTTTTCCCTTTGTGAAGTTTAAAGTTTACAATGGCTATAACTTGCCTAAAGGTGATCTATTTTGAGTTACGGTTTCATCTAATTGTGTTTGATCTTTAAATTTCGAGTTGAGGTAGAGAATAGAGCTACTCCATACCTTAAATTTCGAGTTGAGGTAGAGAATAGAGCCTTCATGTGGTAAGCATCCCTTCAATAAATTTCCCATAACACCCTCAAGTTCAAGGAGGGAAGGGTTCAAAAGAGGGTTACTTTTTCAAAAAGGATAAGGCTTGTAGTGGTTGCCAATAAAAAGGATTCAGCTCAAAGGGGACAACTAAGGATATATTTAGTGCAAAGGTGGGATTTTTAGGCCAAGTGGACTTCCAAAACATCAAAGAAAGCCTAAGATCATTTCTCCAACCAAACTCAATCAAGATCAACATTTTAACACAATCGGGCAAGTTCTAGGTGACAAAGCGAACAGAAGGCATAATTCAACAACTCACCACACATGGCCTGCAAATCAACCAAGATGGTTAAAAATCTTACTTCCGTTTCAAAATACAAGTAGCATTGAACATTTCAACCGCTAACGAATCAAAAGTCACACAAAGAGTTGTAAGAGTTGTCACAAAATCGTTCATAACATGCTCAACCTTTTAATAATGGATAGGTATGCTCAATACTATTCACATGCATGACTATGCTCTTAGTACTAACCAAGTCAAAATCTTCCCAAAAAAAAGATGATTTCTCCCTTAAGAAAGTCGTCAACGAATCCATAATTAGGAAACCTCATGCATCTATTAGGGAATGACTACTCATACTTCGCCACAATCAACGCCAATCAAACACTCACACACAATCGACGATTTAACCTTCAAAAAAGTCATTACTCTCTATCCATCATCGGACATTGTCAATCCATATCTTCATATAAAAATAAACAAAGAAGCTACAAACTACAAATCAAAAACTAAAATAGACCAATCCAACACAATATCAACTTAAACATCAACAATATCAAAGCCCGACAAGGGCACACCAATCCATATCAAAGAATGAAAAGTACGCCCGACAATGGCACAATCACAGTATGCAAAAACAATCAACAAAATGAGTACAAGGAGGCACCCCCAACTAAAAATGAGACTGTGTCCTCACAGTCCAAATATCATAAGAGAATACGAGGGACTACCAAAGCAAAAGAATATTTACACGTTTACTATAATCAACAAGGAAAAGATTGAGAAGGTAAATGTCATTAGGAAGTAGTTTGATAGGAAAAAAAATAATCTTAAAAAATTGTAATTGAGAATAAGATGAAACTAACAAAAATTGACTAGAAAGTTGAAGTACTTGGTAGCCTCAAAACATGCTTAAAGAGTGCTAAAGAACCTATCAGACAACTCAACACCATGCACCCATAGCCATCAAATTTATTAACATTTAAGTAGTAAGTTTCAAGGAAGAGCTTCATGGTGGAAGGACACTGACAACCATAGAGCCTTAGTTAAAATTCCCAAAAAAACACTTGTTTGAATTCCTGAGAGAAGTGCAAAGACCTCCCTAGATGGTCAGGAAGACCTGCATAATTGACCTTCTTCACTCGTGGATGGGAAGATAAATGTTCGGCAATTTTTTGTGTATTCTCCTGCAAGATATTGAAATTATTTAGTTAGAACACTGTGATGTTCCACAGCTTTACGAACAACCCTAACTTCTCTACACAATATAAAGATATAGATGCCAAATATTATAGATATTATCTATCTTGATATAGCACACAAAGTCATGGAACGAGCATCTAAAGTAAAAAATCAGAATTAGACTCTAAAACCAGTCATATAATTCAAATATGAAAGATATTATTAAACAAGTAATTTTTTCCACCATTAATCAAAAAGCATTCAACAAAGAACACCCACAATTGTAATTGACAGAAATCAACCAAATCAATTTGGAAAATGAGGAACTGTTACACTACAACAACAATAATATAGTTAATGTAATCCCAAAAAGTGAGGTTTGAAAAGGAAATGGTGTAAGCAAATCATACACCTATCTTGGGGTAGAAAACTTGTTTTTGATAGACCCTATGCTCGATAATCAAGTGATTATAGGATAAAAATAACCCCAGAAGCAACCTGCAAAATCACCCTTGAGGCAAAGCAAACTATAAGTTCAAATGGTTGCATATGCCACATAAATGTATACTCTTATTGAACACTTTTCTAATTCAGTTTTACGCTTCATGTGAAAAAATTATTTTCTAATCATGTTCTCAAGGAACCTTCATGTTAGAACCATCTTCGAGTTCCATAGTCATGTACACATGCGAAACTTGACACACTAAATGCTTTTTAATGTAAGGCTTTTAACTGTTAGCTTCATTTTCTGATAATTTAATTAAGGATACGATATGCCTCCAGGTTTACCACCCTTTTCCCTTAGGCTAATTTCTAAACTAAATCCCCCATCACTGCAGGCCTATAGTATGCGATACATTTGATTATTGCCTTTATACTATCATACATACATCAACCTCGCTATATTATTTCTGATAGGATTCCTGCTATGGATAAAATGTCTAAAGGAGTTGTGATAGATCAATGATACACAAAATGGATGTGAATTTATTATTTTATGCAATATTATATCCTCACATGTATGACAATGGAGTTTAAACGTTACATGACACCCGTTATAGTTGTCACATTCTTAACATTATCACTTGTGTACAACATTACCAATTATATTGAAACGATGTTACACAAATGCTTCAGGGCAACGCAAATGACTCGACGCTACTTTTTTGTGCACAAGTTTCATGCTACTGCCACAACAAAGATGTTGCAAGAGCTATTTTGCTCTTAACTACATTTTCCTTGACAATAAATCACATGAAAAAACAACAAATCCCCTCCACAATAATAAAATTTGCATAGCAATGCCACAAAAGAAATAAAACCAACAAAATTTATGCAAACGAAACACCACAAATTGACTATAATCAACAACATAAAGTGCATAAATATTCTCCACAATACTAACCTTTGTGAAGTCCTACGAAAGGCCACACATTACAAGAAACCAATAAACCAAAGCCCAAGGTCACCTTAGGTTCATACTCAACTTCTTACTTTGGGAAATTAACACGTATATGACCGCCACTATAACAAAAATAGGATTTAGTGACAATTATTTAGCGGCAATAATATAATTGCTGCTAAATAGTGTTTTAAAGCAACATGTACCGGCGTTTAACCTAAAGCCACTAAAAATAACCCTTTATAACAATTACTTTTAAAAGCCAATAGAAAGAAATATCCTTTATTACCTTCAAATAACCAAACATTCTCTTAGTCAAATTTATTTCATTCTCAAATTTTCAAAATACTCGATCTATCTTCTCCATTCCATCTAAAGATTGGGTTGATATGATGTATCCTTCCATGGCTACGATGGATCTGAGCTGAAACACGCAACAATTTGTTTTCTTTTTACTCGAATTGAAACACAATAAGCGATAATCTCTCTCTCCCTCTCCCTCTTTTTGCTCGATCTCTTTTTCTCGATCTCTCAATATCTCATTCGAGTTGGTAATCCTTCTTTTCTCAGTGCTTATTTTTATAAATGCTTACATGCATATGCTATCAACTTATAATTATGTTTTTTTTATCTTTAGTTTTCTTCTGATTTTCATTAATTAGCGTGGAATAACTTTGAGGAAAACATAGCTGAAAAAACTATTGTTTGAAACTTGAGGATGTTATGGGAGAAGTTTTCCCTTGCAGTATAGCTGTAGGAAAACTGTATAATCTGGCTCAGTTTTCTAGCTTTTGATTAATTATTAAATTGTTGTTGTATGATTGATTCCTTCATGTCTATTGATTTGAAAAGCCACAACTGTAACTCATTTAGTAGGATTTTGACGTTAAACCTAAATTAACCCAATAAGGTGCTCTATAGAGATAGAAATTTTGCTTGTTGTAATGAACTAAATTCATCAAATATACTGTACCACTGGATGATGAGGAAAATTGACCATTTTTTGTACTGGAAGGTATCTCGTGGATTTAATCGAGGTGCAAAATTGACATTGACGCAGTACGATTGTCATTGTAACATTAAGCAAATTCTCCAAACATGTCTATATAGTACCCAAAGTTGACAAAAAAAGAAGAAGCTAACACTCAAAATATAACAATATTTGGAAAAATTTTAAGTTGATGCAACTAAAGGCTGGCTTGCTGCCTACACAACAACCGGAGGCTCAATTTCAATTGGTGATGCCACTAGCAACCTCATGTATTCCTCTTCCTCCTTGGGATGATGAATTGTGACAAGATCTGGAAGAGGTGTTGTTGGACGTTGCTTTTCTTTGGGATCCCAATCAAGCATGATCTTCACCTTGATGCCAAGTGCTCCCTGTCTCAAGAGAACATGTCTTACAACTGAGTCAATATACTCTTTCACAGGCTGACCAAAAGAAATCATGTAACCATCTTTGAATTTCAATGACTTGGCACGTTGAGCTCTCAATTTTCCGCTAACGATCACCTCACATCCCTTGGCTCCACTCTCAATGATAAATCTCAAAACACCATAGCATGCCCTCCTGACAACAAGACCACCAAGGAGCGTGTATCGAAATGATTCAGCCGGAGCAATTGCACAAAGTCCTCTATTGTTAACCTTCTCAGCATACAGCTCCACAATGTTCTCATCAAAATTGAATCTATTCTGCACAATGGATGCCAACTCCCTAATCCTCCTCCCCTTGTCACCGAGAACATTCCGAGTCCCAGTGGCTCTGATGATGATCTCAGTCCTCATTGGAGTAACTCTGACCTCCACTCCAGAATACCCATCTTCAACCAATTCATGTGTCAACACTTCGTTCAACTCGGTGAAGAACACACCATCTGCCCCAAACTTTCTCTTTTGGCTCATCTGTACACTCTGCTTCGCCATCTTCGGAGGTTTGAGAACTTAGCAGACGAGACCTGAAACTCTACCTCGGCGATAAATTCTACCAGCAATATGCTTTCTAGAGTTTTTTTTGAGGTGCAAAAGTTGACACGGACACTATGGTCATAAAAAAATTAATCATTTTTGGTTAGTTGACATGAGAGGGGCTAGTTTTGTAAAGTCCTGTGTGTGTGAGTGACTAACTGTTATGGAAAGGTTTTGTTGGAAAACAGGAGTTTGTTAGTTACTCAACTTATTTCTAAATTCTGGTGCATATACGTTTCTTATATCGATGTGGTCGGAGATTTAACTCTCTCTCTCTCTCATTTTAGTTATAAGAGAACTTAGTTGTAAGTAGTAGTAGGTATAAGAGGATTAATGTTAGGACACTATTGCTAAGTTAATTATTTCTGATACGGAGCGAAAAAATTTCCCTATTAAATAAAGCAAATGGTTTCTTATAAAATTGTTTGAACACATAACAAGAGATCTTGGTTGTAAGAAACAGTCCAGAGCATTATGTTATTATATAACACTTGACGTTGTCATGGAGAGTTTTCTGAGTTCTAATTTGAATAAGGATGGTGTTTGTTCCCTGAATCTTTTCTTCAAATTTGCACTATTGATTTTCTTCTACAGGTTTGAAGAAAATAGGTAAGTAGAATGAAAATGTGAAATAGAGTTGGTAGCAGATTGATAACTGAACAACGTCATGATGAAGAAGTACGACTATACGTTCAACAATTAATGAAAGGTCGGAGCTACTCTTAAGCCTAAACATCTGAGGATAACAATTCTATTGACATTGTTGTTGAGCTGAGCAATGAGCCAGGTTCTTTCTTGAAACTTAAATTTATAGATTATATGCATAATAAGTTCTAATTACATGAAAATGTATCTAGTACTAGTTGAAGATAAGATTATATTCCATCATTTGATAGTTGCATACATCCCCAAGAACATAGAGAGCTCTCCTCTTAATTTTCTTAGGCTCTCAATCAACCTCTTACCAGAAATATGAAAAAACATGTCTGCTTGTTAATTTTTTATACAAGTCACATACCAAGGGATCAATTGAACCCTCTTGTCTCGTATTGGCTTTCTGAAAAAGTGAAGGTTAGTGAGTACATTTCTTGATTAGTAGTACCTATATTATAGATCTCCTGTAACTTTGTATCTTCATTTCCAAAATATGTTTTGAACTCATAAATTGTTATACTACTTTATAATTGATTTTTCGTTAGCCATAACACACAGAGGACAATAACACACAGAGAACAACTAGGATAACACACAGAGGACGTTTACTAGTTCTACTTTAGAATTTGTGTTTGTTTGAGGTTTTGGAACTTTGAGTTGGCAATGTCAGCTTGTTAATTGTTGATACAAGTAGCAGTGAGTTGTTATACATTCCTCTCTAAATTCATCAAAATATAGAGTGCCTTGCTCAAGTTGATTTCTGTTTCATAAACTCTCACTCTTGGACTGCCTATGTATTAATTCTTCTTCTCAGTTTGGGCTGTTGGTTAAGTTGGACCAACAAAACAGTCTCTCTATTTGAAAATTTTCATAGACAGTTTTATTAATCTTGGTTTCATAATTGGATCCTATGCACTGTTGAGATTTTCCCTGTATTTATTCTTTCTTTGATGACTGTCAAGAGTGAGTTCTTAATTTATTTCAGGTCCTTCAAAGACAAGTAGAGTTCGTGGGCCTACTTTATTAAAAGATATTTCAAATTTACCACCGAGGAAGGCAATTGTTGTGCCGTTTAATAGTCGTAATCAATCAATTGGAAAAGAGGGACTAAAGCATGTTAGCTTTGTAGGCATCATTGCTAAAACCCCATATTTGACACCGTTAAGTGCAAATGATTGGTGAGTATTTGACGACGAAGAAAAGACAAAGTTGGTGGAGTTTGTGAAGGCTAGAGCCCCACTGCAAATGCTTTTTTAAGTACAGTATTTTTCTCCTTATTTACTAAGTCGTATCATGAAAGATGAGAGAGACTCTCATTAGCCATAACGAATAGAGCACAACTAGGAACTACAAACATTTCTATTTTAACAATATGTCCCTAGTGTATAGTTTGTTTTGTGCAGCCAGTCTCAAGTAGTGATTTTGATATTACATTCTTTTTACATAGTTCTTTCACTGGTTTTTTCAAAGAACCTAAGTACTATGTTGTACTAGTAAGCACTGATGTTTTGTTTTCTCATTCTTAAAGCATAGTCAAGCAAGCTAAACAAACAATGGCTCACACAGGAGGATCCAAAAGCATAACAAGCTTGATGAATGAACAGGTACTCACGCATAAATTACTTACTATAAGATGTTATAACTTGTTTTTGTCGTACCTAATTTATTTTCAATCAATTTAATTTCATTAGGATATAGACAGAATAGCCTACACGTACAAAAGTCTACATATTATCTCATACAAAGCATAGAGATGGTCGACCACTGGATGAGGAGTCTTCAAATGTCGTTGTGAGATTTCTTACTCACTTTTATCTTTCAGTTGTGAAAATTCTAACTTGAAAGTTCATTGGGAAAAAACTGCTTATAAGGTTAAAATATAAGGAATTGGTGAGTTTCAACTCTCAGTTTTATTACATTGATTTTCTACTTTTTACATGGACGTGACTTAAATTACATTATCGTGTCATAAATTGTAATATAATTATTCTCAGGACATGATGAAATAGAAGATGAGTAATGACGAGACACAGAGGAACAATTTAATTGCAGTGTTGCTTGGAAAGGAGATGTGTATTCTCAAGTATTGGGAAATGAAAAAAATGGTTATGTCCATGGTTTAGGACTTGGTACAACCCCTTCTCTATTATGGGGTTGTAAATCGTTCTTACGAAATGTTGATGTTGATAGTTTGTGTAATGAGGCTGCACATAAGTTAGAACAAGAGATAAATGAGTTAAAGGAGTTGAACAAAAAACAGGTTGAAGAAATGATTTTAATGAGAAAGAATCAAGAAATGCTAGTTTCAGAATTATCATGGATAAGACAAGTCATGTGGAAATATGCTCCTATTGAATTAAGCATGCCTCACAACAATGGAAGCCCTACTAGATAGGTTATCCGATTTCAAAGTTTTAAGCTTTCGGTCTAAAATTTTAGCTTTACAATAAAATTTGGTCATCTAGTGTGTTGATTTTTACTAGGTTTCTGATGCCAATAGTGGCAATGAACAAGCAATATAAGCACTTCTCAAGTCGTCATTACGTGACAAGTTCTTTTTCCTCGCATGTAATCTTTTTTCTGGAGTCCTCATGCACCTGTGTTGATGTTGTTTATTGTGGAATATTTACTGTCAAATTTTGATGTTGAGTTGTCTAATCATCATCTACCTTATTAACTTCCTCAACTCCTTCACCCATGTTGTTATAACCTGCTTCACTTGATTCTTTTCCACTGTCAATTCCTTCTCTTCATTGTTTATCTGTAGCAAATTTCCCACCTTTTCAATATTATGATTGTATTATCTCTTTCTTCAGTTGTATTTCTTAGGACACTATTGCCCGTGAATGATGGAACTTCTTGTAGGTTGTTGTAGAATTTCACTTGTGAAATCATTGATAAGGAACTTATTTTCTTAGAGAGTTTTTTCAAAAAATTTGATGAACCAAACATAAAAAAATTAAAAATATATTCCTCTATCCCCGCACCCAAAGAGTAATTAATCTCTTAGGTGATTGCATTCCCACGATTATGGATGATTAACATTATAATTGGGCTGATCATTATTTTCAAATTGAAAGCACCAGAAAGAGTAGAAAATGCTACTGTTGGTGTTATCATCCATTAGCTTCAACTAATGATTAGCAAACAAAGTCTTGTATTTCTGTTAGGTATAGCAAGAGTTAATGGGAAATGGAGGAAAGATGAAAAGAGGAATTGGAAAAGATTCTCTTATGATTTATAAAAAGGCATTTCTCCCTCATTGGTGATGGAAAGAAAGATAGTAGTGTTTAAATAGAGAAACACTTCTATTAATTATTAAAAGGGTTGGAAAGAGGGACTCCTCGCGCCATCGTCATCGCTCGCTTGCTCGGTTCGGCTTTGGAAAATGATCGATCGAGAGATTATTATTTTTGGACAAAGTTTTGTTTGAATTATTTAGTTAATTATTCATTTAATTAATTAAATTAAATGGCCAAATTGTTTCAATTATTTAGTTAATTAATCGAAACATTCCGACCCGGCTCGGATCCATGCTCGACCCATTTTATTTAAAATACTTTCCCATTTTATTTGAATTTCCCGCCGTTGGAAATGACTGTTCTGAAAGGTTGCAACTTTCAAGAACAACAAACTTTCATGAATGGTCGTGTGGATTCTGAAAGGTTGCAACCTTTCGGAATCAGTTCCTCTTGGCTATAAATACCAGTTATTCTTCAGAATTTTAACTCACGAAAATTTCTGGTTTCTTCTTCTTCTTCTGCACAAATTTCATTTGTGTACTTTACTGCCATTGAGTGTCTCGCTGACACCAGTGTTTTGGGTATCAATACACTGATGATTGAGATCATTCTATCCTGGGAGGACATATTCCAGATCAAACCTCAGATACTAGAGGGGAATAATTTCCTTAAGGGGACACTCTGCATTCACTGGGCTTGATATTCTTTCCATTCTGTTTTTACAGATTCTGGTATGTTTTTACAGATTTTAGTTTTGTTAATTAATTTATGTTCTTCACTGGTTCCGATAAACTTTGGTAACTTTGTGTTTCTGCAAAGTTTGTTGAAATCAGTAATATTGTTTTAAACACAGATTTCTAACAATCTTCAGGAAATTAGTATTTATTTTTTAATCTGTGTTTCTGGTGGAGACAAAAACCTTCGTAGTTTTATACTCCTATTAAGTTTGCAATTTAAGTTATTGCTTACTAAGTCTATATCAATTTTTGTTTATCAGAAATGGCAAACAATAATGCTATGGTGGCTATTGCTTCACCATCCCGAACTGTTGTACCACCAGTAGAGAAATTGGAAAAATTTCTCTGGTGTGAATTTCAAAGGATGCCAGCAACGGGTATTTTTCTAGCTTACCACTCTTGGTTTGCAGAAATTTACCAATGAAGAAACTCCAGTGCATGCTGCTAATATGTCAGACAAAGACAGATTCATGGTTATTGAAGCATGGAAACAGACAGACTTCCTATGTAAGGGCTACATTTTAAGTTATTTAGAGGATGACTTATATAATGTCTATATTGCATTGACAACTTCGAAAGAATTGTGGGATGCACTGGAAAGGAAATATAAGATAGAAGATGCGTGCTTGAAAAAGTTTGTGGTCACAAAGTTTTAGACTATAAAATGTCAGATAGTAAAACTGTTGAATCACAAGTCTAGGAACTTCAACTTATTTTCCATGATCTGATTGTTGAGGACCTGGTAGTTAATGAAGCTTTTCAAGTGGCTGCAATGATTGAGAAGTTACCTTCTTCGTGGAATGACTTCAAGAATTATATAAAGCACAAACGTAAGGAAATGAAGCTTGAAGATCTTGTGATTTGGCTCAAGATTGAGGAAGATAACAAGACTGCCGAAAAGAAGTCTCGTGGGAGTTCCACAATAATTGGAGTTAATATTATTGAAGAAGCTCCTGCCAAAGGCAAGAAGAGAAAGAAGTCAAATGGACAGAAGTCAGAACAGTCCAAGAAGAAATTCAAGGGCAACTATTACAACTGTGGTAAGGTTGGTCACAAGTATTCTAACTGTTGTGCTCTAAGAAAGGACAAAGACAAAGACAAAGGCAATAGTCAATAAAACATCTGTAACGACCCGAGAGCACCCCCTAGCCGTGCATACTGTCCAGCAAGTTCGATATGAAGGACTTAGGAGTTGCTGATTTGATCTTAGGGGTCAGGATTCTCAAAATTCCTCAGGGACTAGCATTATCTCAATCTCATTATATTGAAATAGTATTGGATAACTTCAAGTACTTGAGTTTCAATGTTGTCAAAACTCCAATTGATTTAAGCTTTACATTTCAAAAGAATGAAGGTGAAAGTGTCTCTCAATTGGAATACACCAGAGTGCTAGGAAGTTTGATGTATATTATGAATTGTACGCGACCAGATATAGCATGTGCTATTACCAAATTGAGTCGGTTCACTAGTAATCTAATCAAACTCACTGGATGGCAATGAAATGTGTGTTGGGGTATCTGAAGCATACACAACACTATGTTTTGCAGTATAATAAATATCCTGCCGTGATTGAAAGATATAGTGATGCAAATTGGATCATCGGTAAAATGAAGTAAAATCTACAAGTGGTTATGTGTTTACACTTGCTGGAGGAGCAATCACTTGGAAATCGTCCAAACATACATGTATTGCTCGCTCCATAATGGAATCTAAATTTATTGCTTTAGATAAGGCCGTTGAAGAAGCTGAGTAGCTCTGAAATTTCTTAGAGGATATTCCATTCTGGCCCAAACCTGTGGGACCTATATGCATACATTGTGATAGTCAAGCTGCAATAGGTAGGGCAGGGAGCGTCATGTACAACGGGAAGTCTCGTCATATACGATGGAGACATAATACCGTAAGGCAACTACTCTCTAGTGGAATCATCACAATTGACTATGTGAAGTCAAACGATATTGTGTCAGATCCACTAACGACATGCCTAGTAAGAGACGCAGTTGAAAGATCATCTAAGGGAATGGGTTTATGGCTTAGGACAAGTCAGCATGGCGGTAACTCTATCTAGCAGACTGGAGATCCCAAGAGCTAGATTCAAGGAGAAAAACAAAGTTGTGATTGACGGTTCGACATTGTCAATTAACTCAATCCATTATCATGATGAAGACAATGTTCAGGAACAAGGTTAAAACATTAAGGCTTGTTAATGAGTTAATAAAGCTTAAAGTTTTTAATGATTTGCTAAGTTTGGCAGATTTGACCAAATAGTGTATCTACGCGATGACATAGTTAGAAATCACCTATGTGAATGTGAAGTGTAAGCCGCTTCAAAGAGAATTTTTTTGTCAAAAGCCTATTCTCTATACACTCATGAAACCAAGAGGTGTTTGTAGCTAAAACAAACACAAACGTAAGAACCATAAATGGTAAAGGGTTAATTGTGTGACATATAGTTGTCTAGGTTGCACCAAAGCTCGACGGTTAAAAGATATCGCATCTACCGATTGACCAAGTATGTCCGACATATGTTCACTACGGAAAGTCCAAGGGGAAACGTACTTATCCAGATGTAATTGATCCTTGCTTGTAAAGTACACACTCGTCCATTCATTCCTTTATGTTATGGCCATTCTCCATTAATGTGGGGGATTGTGTTGGGTATATCAAGAGTTAATGGGAAATGGAGGAAAGATGAAAAGAGGAATTAGAAAATATTCTCTTATGATTTAAGAAGGGGCATTTCTCCCTCATTGGTGGTCGAAAGAAAAATAGTAGTGTATAAATAGAGAAACACTTCTATTAATTGTTAAAAGGGTAGGAAAGAGAGGCCCCCCTCGCACCATCGTCGTCGTCGCTCGCTCAGCTCAGCTTCGGCTTCGGCTTTGAAAAATTATCAATCGAGAGATTATTTTTTTTGGACAAGGTTTTGTTTTAATTATTTAGTTAATTATTCATTTAATTAATTAAATTAAATTAAATGGCCAAAACATTTCAATTATTTAGTTAATTAACTGAAACGTTCCGACCCGACTCGGATCCCCGCGCGACCCATTTTATTAAAAATACTTTGCCATTTTATTTGAATTCCCCGCCGTTAGAAATGAATGTTCTGAAAGGTTGCAACTTTCAGGAACATCCATGACCGTTTGAAAGGTTGCAAACTTTCATGAACGGTCGTGTGGATTCCGAAAGGTTGCAACCTTTCAGAATTAGTTCCTCTTGGCTATAAATACCAGTTATTCTTCAGAATATTTATTGACGTAAATTTCTGGATTCTTCTTCTTCTTCTGCACAAATTTTATTCGTGTACTTTACTACCGTTGAGTGGCTTGCTGACACCAGAGTTTTGGGTATCAATACACTAGTGATTGAGATCATTCTATCCTGGGAGGACATATTCCAAATCAAACCTCGGTTACTAGAGAGGTATAATTTCCTTAAGGGGACACTGTGCATTCAGTGGGCTTGATCTTCTTTCCATTCTATTTTTACAAATTCTGGTACGTTTTTACAGATTTTAGTTTTGTTAATTAATTTTTGTTCTTCACTGATTCAGATAAACTTTGGTAACTTCGTGTTTCTGCAAAATTTGTTGAAATCAATAATATTGTTCTAAACACTGATTGCTAACAATTTCTTCATTTGTAAATTACCATTAGGAAACTGTTTTCCTGAAGTTGGTATCTGCACTTTATTGACGTCAAAGACTCCTCCAGCAAATAGATGATATCACAGTAATTTAGCATTTGAATTTATTTGATCTACTTGTTTCCTCACTTTGTGTTCTGAGAAGTCCAATGCTTGCATTAATTTCTATCTACTATGTATTTTGTTCGTGTTGTTTACTTGAGTAGATTTTTATTTGATTGTTAGATCGGCTTATTGTTCTTCTTTTTTCTGGCAGCACAACAACTTTTCTACAGATATCTAAAGATCCTTCGATATTGCACATATGATCGTGATTCAAGCTGTCATAATTTTACCGAGGAAAAAAAAGGACTCGATCTCTTAGTTTTTTCATTGTTGAACACATCATCTCTCTCTTTTTGATAACTTGAACACATGCTTACTGTTTAGATAATTCATACCTTTTTTTACCACCAAAATAAAAGAAAGTTGATGTATTGATTGATCTTGTTTTATATGAATGATTTGTTTGAATTTCGTAATTCTTCTATTATTATCTTTTGTTTTACCATAATAATTATCACTACAATAGGTCTCTGTCAATTATCGTAGTTTTATCGGTAATAACAAATGTCACAAAATATACGAAAATTACTAATAATGATAATTGCCGCTAAATATCAATTTTATTGCCACTAAAAGTAATAAATGCTACTAAAAGCTGATTACTTTTAGCGGCAATAAAAAGAATATTTACCGGCAATCTATATAAATGCGCTAATTATTTTAGCGGCAATAAGATGGATATTTACCGGCACTCTATATAAATGCCACTAAAGGCTTTAGCGACATTGGATGCAATGTCATTAACTTAATTGCCGCTAAAAGTTTTTGCGGCAATAAAAGCAAAATCTATTGCCACTAAATGTCTCTTTTGTGGTAGTGCGCACTGACTGTTCTCCCCTAGAGGTCAAAGAGTTTTCAATAAAGCCAAACACATGTTATAGGCTTGGTAGAGAAAACTGTTGTTTTTAACAAGAAAACAAATCATCTTCAAAAGAAATCATAAGGTTTATTTTTGGGTTTTTGAGTATATAAATATTTCCCTTCTACGGGCACGCCATGAAGCTAAAAGATACGGACCTGATAGAGAGAACTATTGTTTAAAACTAGAAAAGAGCTGATACGATCAATTTGTGATATTACTATCATGGAATACACAATTAAGGTATAATGTTAACAGAATACGGATCATTTGAAATGTCTGTAAACCGTGAAAATCAACTATGTGGACAGAGAAAAATGGTAAAAATTATCCTTCTACAGCCACGCCGTGAAACTAAAATAAATCTATGAACTTGGTAGTGAGAACTATTATTTAAAACTAGAAAAAAACCGACACGAGAATTTTGAGATATTAATAATATGGAATACACATCACCGTATATTTCTACGTCAATTGACTACTTCAAGTTTCTAACTATTATAAGCATAATGACCATCTTGCTAACCTCTTGCATACCTTTACAATCTTACTCTTTACACTTGGTTGCAATAATTATGACATCTCTAAAGCATACAAGATACAAAGAAGCACATTAAGCATCAAAAGTAGAGAATGCTTGATTCAATTATGGCATTAATGAGATCAAAAGACACTCAACAGTCAAAAGACAAACAAGTTACAAACTAATAAACACCAAAAGCGTAACAGAAAACCAAATCTCTACAAAAGTAATCAGGAAGAAGGAAATTTCTTCTATATGTTATTTAAACTTCAGAATGGTTTTGGATAAACTATAGTACTAACAACTTATTCATAGCCCTAACAATCTAGTAACTTCTATGTATTCCTTTAAAAATACTACTGAATGTTGTTCCAACAATCATCTCAAAGTTTCAAATAAAAGTAAGGATATACAAATGTATATAGAGAATAAATACTAAATAACAAAAGGAAATAGAGAAAAACATTAACCTGGTGGATAGAGACAAAGTTGATGAAAATCTTAGCGACAAACTCGCAGGGTTGATTTATGGGCTTCATCTTAGGATGCGTCTTTGAACTAATTCACACAATTGAAGCTTCAATTTTCTGCAACACCTAATACCCGACTTTAGAAGGAAATTGATATGCAATTTGAGGGAAACAGATTATAGAGAGGCACATAGAATGCTAGTAGTTTTGTGTTAAAACATTTTCTTATTCAATCATCTTCTCCAGAATTTAAAATCGGGTTGGGGCCTTTCATCAAACATATTGGGGGCAGCCTTTTTAAACACAATTTTCACACAAGATGTCCACTAATCTCAACCAAAACTCATGAACTATCTAGCCCTCAACTTAATTAATCCCCACACAAACAAAAACAGCCCAACAATTTCAGCAATTTAAACATTGATTTAACACTTATCAATGAGACCATTTCAGAAACACTTACCCAAGATTGAGTAGAAAGGAGGGGAAAAACATACCTTAGATGCTAACTCCAAACACGAAGCCTAAAGCTTAAGTGACTCGACAAGATTGAGCTTACAACCAGGAGTATAGGAAGGAAACTCGTTCACTAATGAATACACAAGATCGAACATTGCTAGAGAAATGAATAATGGGTCTACTTACAAACTCACATTCACTGCAGTCAAGCTCCTAATGTGATTATTGGTTTGGGCGACCAAAAAAAACCCAAGAAAACTATGAATATACAACCATAAGATAACAATAAATCAAATTATGAAATGTATGCAAAATAGAGGAAAAACCTTTCTCCTCTGACAGCAAGTACACCAGCCATGAGATCACTATGACCAGATATGAACTTAGTAGGTGAATGCATCACAATATCTACAAAACCATGGACAAGCAAACTAATATCCGATGCATGTTATTAGAGAGTATTCCAATTAGCGGAACAAAAAATATTTGCAAAATACCTTTTCCAAGATCTAAAGGATGGGACAGTACTGGGAACATAATAATGTTATCTACCCGCAAAAGAGCCCCATGTGCTTGAGCCATCTTGGCCATTTTCTGTAATAAATCAGAAGAGACTACAATATGAGACAAAAATATCATTATCTTTTAAAGAAAGTTTTAATAAATATACTACCTTACATTGACAACTCATGAAAGAAAGTTTGACAAGCTTCGAAATTCTTTCATCTTCATCTTCCAAACAGATGGCCATTTTATTTATATAAACTTTCATCAACTAATGATACACACAAATCAAGATGATATAAATTCTACATCATGTCATTCAGTATCATCTGAAAAAGAACTAATATAGCGTTCTTCCACACAAGACTGATGGATCTATTAAATATGCATACATATGCTATGTACATGGCTCTAACAGATTAGGAAAACGAACTGCCAAATCTCCAAGAGCAACAATGCAATTTGATCAAACTGTTTAAGATGGTGGATTCAGCACAACAGTGAAAAGAGGTTGAAGCTTAGAATCACTAGGAAGCAATATAGACACATGTTTAGAACTTTTTACAAAAACTTAACTAATTGATAACAGTCAAATTGCCCTCAAAATAAGTTCAAAGAGTAAGCGTTTGTCGTCAATAAAAATACCTAACAAATGCATTCTCGAAGAGTACTTTCCCTGCCAAAAACCGTATTTTCAGCTCTTAACCCCTTTTTTTGCCTCAAGTTCACTTGGTTTCTTCAAATATCTCCTAAACCAACTCTCCATTTCATTTTATGCAAATATGAAAAGAACCACATTAAAATCACAGATTCTAAACTAAAGCAAGCCAAAATAACTATGAAAAGAGCCTCAAATGAGTAAAAATCCACCAATCATCAACATCCCCCCACCCCCCCAACTTAGAAACTTTGTTGGTCCTCAAGTAAAGAAAACAAAAAATACAAGAGGCGCTTATTTCAAGACACACCACAAATCAATTTCCCTTTCTCAATTAAGCACAAAGGTAATGACTTCGGTTGGTAGTAACAAATAGTCCACATGCAAATTTTCACAAAAGAAATCCTCTCATTCTCATGAAACATTTTTAAAAACCAAGAATCATTTAAGTGAAACCAACTCAAACTCAATAAATGACTCAACTCATTAATTCTTTCACCACTTGACTCAATTAGGAATTTTCAAAATCACCACTTTTTCAACTTACATGCCCTCCCAAGAAAGAAGTATCCCGAAACCACACATACATATAAACAAGACAAGGGAAAAAGATGCAACACTCACACTCACAAAGAATCATCTCATGCACACAAATGTCACACCATAGGCTTGCCCATATTTTCAATCAACATTTATTCAACTTCATTTGGTTAGAAATCTCAAAGGACTTTGTTAGGCTTGTAATATAGGCTTAGCGAAGGTTAGGACATCATTTAGGTATAAGTGACTACACCCTCCTTGAACATTATAGAACAACTCATCACTTCCAACTTTCTCAACTTTTCTTCACTTTTCAAACCCATACACATTCCATACTATTTTTCATTTTTCTTTTCTTATTTCCACTCTAGATTCCCACATGCAACCATTTTAAACTTTTGGAGGATTCAAGTCTCATTTATTCATCTTCTTTCTTTCTTTTTCAAAGGTTTTTCTTGCTTTAATACATTCCATACATCCCTCAATTTCTCTCTTTTTTTTTCCTTTTTTATATCAAGCCCTCATGTGGTAAGCATCCCTTCAATTAATTTCCCATAAAACCCCCAACTTAGGCTTTTAGTCTCAACTTTCACAACCTCAAGTTCAAGGAACTTTTTCAAAAAGGCTGAGACTTTTAATGTTGTTGCCAATAAAAAGGATTAGGCTCAAAGGGGACAACTAAGGATATATTCAGTGCAAAGGTAGGATTTTTAGGTCAAGTGGACTTCAAGAATATCAAAGAAAGCCTAAGATCATTTCTCCAACGAAACTCAATCAAGACCAACATTTCAAGACCAACTGGGCAAGTTCTAGTTGACAAAAGCGAACAAAAGGTGTTATTCAACAACTCACCAGGCATGGCGTGCAAATCAATCAAGATGGATCAAAATCTTACTTCCATTTCAAAATACAAGTAGCATTGAACATTTTAACCGCTAACGAATCAAAAGTCACAAATAGAGTTGTAAGAGGTGTCACAAAATCATTCATAACATGCTCAACCTTTTAAAAAAGGAGAGGTATGTTCAACACTATTCACATGCATGACTATACTATTCGTACCAACCAAGTCAAAACCTTCCCAAAAAGATGATTTCTCCCTTAAGAAAGTCGTCAATGAACCCATCATTATGGAACGTCATGCATCTATTCGAGAATGGCTACTGAGACTTCGCCCAATCAATGCCAATCAAACACTCACAAGCAATTGATGATTTAAGCTTTATAAAGTCATCACTCTCTATCTATCATCAAACATCGTCAATAAAAAAAGAAAGAAGCTAAAATCTACAAATAAAAAACTAAAATAGACCAATCCAACATAATCAACATAAACAGCCACAATATTAAAGCCCGACAAGGGTACACCAATCCATAACAAAGAAAGAAAAGTATGTCCGATAAGGGCACAATCACATTATACAGAAACAAACAACAAAATAAGTACAAGGGAGGTATCCCCAAATAAAAATGAGATTGTGTCCTCACAGTCCAATTATCAAAAAAGAATACGAGGGACTACCAAAGCAAAAGAATATTTGCACGTTTACTATAATCAACAGGGAAAAGATTGAGAAGGCAAATGTAATTAGGAAGTAGTTTGATAGGAAGAAATGATCTTAGAAAATTATAATTGAGCATAAGATGAAACTAACAAAAATGGACTATAAAGTTCAAGTACTTTGTAGCCTCACAACATGCTTAAAAACTGCTAAAGAACCTGTCAGAAAACACAACATCGATCATGTACCCATAGACTTCAAATTGATCAACATTTATGTTGTATGTTTCAAGGGAGAGCTTCATGGTGGCAGGATACACAACCATAGTGCCTTCTTCACTCGTGTATCAGAAGATAAATATTCGATAAATTTTTGTGCATACTCCTGTATGATATTGAAATTATTTAGTTAGAACACTGTGATGTGCCAGAATTTAACGAACAACCCTAAATTCTCTGCACAATATAAAGATGAAGATGCCAAAGGATATAGAGATTCTCTATCTTGATATAGCACACAAAAGTCATGGAACGGGCATTTAAACTACAATATCATAATCAGACTCTAAAAGCAGTAATATAATTCAAATATGGAAGATATTATTAAACAAGTAATGCTTTCCAATGATAATCAGAAAGCATTCAACAAAGAACACCCACAATTGTAACTGTCATAAATTAACCAATTTAATTTTCAAAATGAGGAGCACTTAAACTACAACAACAACATAGTTAATGTAATCCCAAAAAGTGAACAACATAAGAAAATCTTACGCATATCTTGGGGTAGAGAAGTTGTTTTTGATACACCCTATATTGGATAATCAAGTGTTTATAGAATAAAAATAACCCAAGATGCAAACCATGAAATCATCCTCGAGGCAAAGCAAACTGCTAGTTCAAATGATTGCATATGTTACATAGATGCATAATCCTATTGAATGCTTTTCTAATTCGGTTTTATACTTCCTTTGAAAAAAATATTTTCTAATCTTGTTCTCAAGGAACCTTCATGACCACCATCTTCGAGTTCCATAGTCCTGTACATGTGTGAAACATGACACACTAAATGCCAAACATACAGAAAAATAAAATGCGATGTAGAATTAATGTGAGGTTTTTAATTGTTAGCTTGACTTTCTAATCATTTCGTTAAGGATACATTATTCCTCTAGGTCTACTACCCTTTTCCTTTAGGCTAATTTCTAAACAGAAACCCCCATCACTGTAAGCCTATAGTATGCGATACATTTACTTTTTGCATTTATACTATCATACGTACAACACCCTCGGTGTATTATTTCTTATAGGATTCTTGTTATGGATAAAATGTCTATAAAGAGTTTTGGTAGATCAACCATACAAAAAGAAGATGTGAATTTATTAGTTTATGCAACATTATATCCTCTCATGTATGACAGTGAAGTTCAGACGTTACATGACACCCGTTATAGTTGTCACATTCTTAACATTTTCACTTGTGTACAACATTACCAATCACATTTAAACGGGATTACACAAATGCTTTAGGGAAACAAAAATGACTCGACACTACTCTTTTCTGCACAAGTTCATGCTACTGCCACAACAAAGATGCTGCAAGAGATATTAGGCCCTTAAATACATTTCCTCTGATACTAAATTACACGAAAAACAACAAATCCCCTCAAGAATAATAATATTTGCATAGCAATGCCACAAAAGAAATAAAACCAACAAAATTAAGGTACACAAAACACCACAAATTGACTATAATCAACAACATAAAGCTGCATAAATAACCTCCACAATACTAACCTTTATGAAGTCCTACAGAAGGCCACACATTACAGGAAACCAACAAACTAAAGGCCCAAGGTCACCTTAGGTTTTTATACCCAACTTCTTATTATGGGAAATTAACACGTATATGACCGCACTGATTGTTCTCCCCTGGAGGTCAAAAGAATTTTTAGTAAAGCTGAATAGTGGTTATAGAGGGAGATCATTTTATTGAGGTAATTTTGTGGCCAGACTAGTAGGGGGTCATCTAAGTGTTGATTTTCGATTTCTACTTCTTCCTCCAACTTCTCCTCAAAATTAGCAAACCATCTATTTAAGGTTTTATGGTCTACTTAATATTCATAATTAAATTCTAAAATAGTGGGACGTGAAATAAAAAAGTTTCATCAATATGAGTATAATCGTCGGTATTAGTTTTAAATCTAGGCTGTAATGAGAACTATTTCCTCCCCCACCCCTACTAGGAGCACCTTTTTTCCATAAATTGTTTTTTACAACTACTTTTTTATGGGATCCATATTTAAAGTTTATAATAATTAAAATATAAAAACAAACAAGATAAATATAACAAAAAGATATAAAAAATAAACAAATTTAGAGATGAAAGTTGAAACGAATGTATCAAACGTCTAAAACACTTTTGTTCCTCCTAATTAAAGGTCAAGAAAAAATGAAAGTTGGAGCAGAAAAAAAAGCAGGAACATGCAGAAGTTTCCACTGGTAAAATAACATGAAATGGCAAGCACATCATACCTCGTCCAAACATATTCAGGATATCATCATGAGGCATTCCTCTTCCATTATGCTATATTAGAAACAAAGTACAGTAATTAAAGTGTTTTAGGGAGGAATAATCTTCCACTAAACTGGTAAATTGATTTAATTCAACAATGTACTTTTCTTGTCTTGCATACTTAGACCAGAGTCAGCATATAGAAGAACAAAGAGAAACGGATCACACCTTGTATGTCACCCTATAATATGATGCCTCCCTATCCTTAGCTACCTTTGTAGTTGCAGGGTCTTTTACTTTCTTCCCGAGAGCAACATTCTTTGCTTTAATCTCTAGAACCCAAGCTTCATTGGCAAGTCTTTTATAGACACAGTAGTTAGAAAAATCACAATGCCATCTAATGAAATTTTCTAGAAAAATATTTCATAAATGAAATTTACTAAATGTCAAACAGTGAGCATAAGATATAAATCACAATGCCACCTAACTGAGAGTAACTCACTGCTTACACACCTCACGAGCCTTTGTTGTCTCAAAATCATCATATAGGGCTCCATCTCTATGCTCATGGTCAGCCAAACCAATCATGGAATTAAATTTACTTTTGCCAATCTCTTCACTACAGAAGCAAAACAAAAAACAACACTAAGCTTTGAAGAGAGGTTTCCCATTAATGGATCTCTGTTAGCTCATTGAAGTAGTTATCTAAAATAGACAAAATAATCACTTACATGGTTATAGTTATCTAAAATAGACAAAATAATCACTTACATGGTTATCTCTACAACTAGAAGTTCAGAGATGGATTTAGCAGAATCAAGTGCATTCTCAACAACTTCTCTCGCAATTGTGTAAAGACATTGCCCAAGCTAAAAATTTGGAAAGACTAACTTGATAAACAATGCATTTAGTGTATCGTTGTTGAAGTAAGTGTAGAAATCTCACGTTTAGGATTAGAGAAATCAAGGATTGTATTGATGATTAAAATTGCTAAGTACATACTTCTTATATAGGGAGAGAAATGTAGAGTCCTAAGTTAACTATACTTAGAGTCCTACTACAATACATATCACTAGTATAAAAATAATGATAATGCAATTATAAATATTCTAATCCTAGTTGTACTACAATCCTAATCGTAATCTAATCCTACTCATAATATAATCCTAATTGTAATCTAATCCTACTTATAATATAATCCTAATCGATATAAGTAGTCTAATCCTAGTGTGACTCTAAATCTACTGCAGTTTTGTAAACATGTGTGTTGTAAACATGTTTGTAAGTTTTTTTGGACATGTTCCTTTGACATGTTCCAATCATCAGCTTCCTTCATCTTCAACACATCCCCTAAAGCTGGAGAGTAGAGGAATGGTTACTCTTAGCTTGCTTCGAATACTCACCAAACAAATGTTTTGTCAATGCTTCGGTATGAATGTGATGTCAAGTCGTTGCTTGTGATAGTTCATCTGCAAATTTATACGAGTAGTCCCACCAGTAAAAATAATTGAGAGCAGTATGATAATTTCTACCACATATTTGACATGACTCAGTACTATTCCTCTTCGTATTTCCACTTGGAAAACTTTTATTATTTGGAGAACCTGGTCCATATTGACTGTTCTGAGAACATGTTCCCTGTCCGGCAGGCTTGAAACTTATTTCTCTAGAGTTGATGTTGTTGTTTCCTCTTCCCTAGCCTCTTTGGGTAGAGAATACCATGTTATGGTTTTGTTGTGGCACCTCTTCTTCATCTTCCCTTCTATCAAAACCCGTGAGAGCATTAATAAATTGATTAAGGGTGGAATGTGTTGTCTTACCTAACATAACAGTCCTGAAGGTCTTGTATTTGAGACCAAAACCTCTAGCAAAATTAATTGCTTTGCTATCTTTATCCACGGATTTGTGAATGGCTGCAAGACCATCACATATGCCTTTGAATTCCTTGATGTATTCATCAATATTTTTGATTTCTAGCCTAACACCTTGTAGTTGTTGTTTAAGCTGAAACTCCTTATCTTTTGTTGCTTGAAGATAAACTTCTTCCAAGCATTCCCACATCTCCTTGGCAGTTGAGCAACCCACAATTATGTACATGCTTTCTTCAGTCAAGGTGCCTAAGATCCAACTACTTAGCAACATATCTTTCTCCTTCCAATAATCAATGGTGCTACTTGGCTTAAGTTTAATGGAGCAAGCGGCAATGAGTTAATTAAGTGAGAAGGTCGACATAGTGTTGGTAGAAGGAGCCATTGCAACGTGTGGTTTTTTTTAATTTTTTTTATCAATACTCAGAGCGAAAGAGCTTTTATGCTCTAATACCATGTAGAAATCTCACATCTAGGACTAGAGAAATCAAGGATGGTATTGATGATTAAAATTGTTGAGTACATACTCCTTATATAAGGAGAGAATTGTAGAGTCCTAAGTTAACTATACTTAGAGTCCTACTACAATACATATTACTACTATTATAATAATAATAATGCAATCATAAATAATCTAATCCTAGTTGTACTATAATCCTAATCGTAATCTAATCCTAGTCGTACTATAATCCTAATCGATATAAGTAGTCTAATCCTAGTGTGACTCTAAATCTACAGTAATTTTCTAAACACGTGTGATGTAAACACGTCAGAAAGTTTCATTTGACCAATTACTTTGACATGTTTCAATCATCAACTTCCTTCATCTTCAACAGTAAGTTCCACCTCATGAAAATCATGAGTTATTAAAAAAGGAAGAGCCTATTTCATTTAATGCCTTAACCGTGACCTTTAATGTGGTCGATTCTCTTTTGTTGGCTAATGGCAACAAAGTGTGACCTTAAAAACATCCACCTACTCTACAAGTAACCAGTTCCAAAAAAACTCCACCTACTCTGCTATCATTATGAATATAGGAACATCTCTTCAAGAGGGGGTATAAAGATTCATTGATGAGTTATCAACGGTCTATGCTAACCACGAGGCATATGGAGGTTAATTTTTCAACCTTGTCTTTATAAAAAGGTACCTAAATTTTACTTAATTTTGAGGTGCTAGTTGCTGCTCTCTAACATAACAGCTATTAACCAAGAGGAATATTAACTTCACTTTACTTTATCAAAATAAATTAATAAAGAAATATTTTCTTAAAAACTAAAAACTCCATTAAAAGATCAATATTTTCTGAAAAACTAAAAATTCCATTTATAATTTGGGTCTTGTGGGGTCAAGAGGGGCCGACTACACTGAATATCAGATGGATGGGAGAGCCAGACAGTGGTTGTGTACATTTATCAGACCAGGCTAACTGGTTTACTTCTGGTCACCTAGACAGAGTTTTTGAGGCCTTCTTGGCCTGGTTTATCCCTTGCAGTGTCCGAGATCACCTCTAGGAGTAGTTCTCTAGGTTGGATCAGGGCTCCATGATGGTGTCAGAGTATGAGGTGAGGTTTCATGAGTTCAACCATCATGCCACCATGATTTTACCTATTGAGAAGGAGATAGTTTGGTGTTTTGTTCATGGATTGATGCTTCAACTTTGGATTGAGACTCAGTCAATAGTCTCCACGGGTTGTTAGTTTCTTAATGTTATTGATCACCCTCGCCCTATTGAGGAGCTCTGTCGTGAGGCCCAAGGGTGCAGCGACAAGAGAGCCAGATATAAGGGTAGCTACATCGGGTCCCATTCTGGACAAAGGGGCTCCTATGAAAGGCCCATGCTACGGTATCAGCAGGGTCAGACAGCCTGTGCAGGCACATTGCAGGCTTCAGAGGTGGATCGAGTCAGAGTCAGATTAGCTCCAGTCAGAGCCATGCCTCCCAATCTTGTGGTTCAGGCCATGGTGGCCAATCTTCTAGGGGTAGATCATCGTCGAGTTGCTTTGATTCTGGTGAGTTGGGTCACTAGTCCAGAGATTGTCCTATGCATAGATGGATTTCTCCTGCTCGATAAACAGCTCTACCAGTAGCATGTCTAGCTAGAGGTTGAGGTTAGGGTGAGGACCGTCACGGTGGTTATGAGGGTATTCATGGCAGTCCCCAGGGTGGTAGTTCAAGCGGTAGGACTGTTGTCTAGGTTAGAAGCGGACAAGGCCATTTCTATTAGGCTCGAGCGAGGGGGAAGGCTGAGGCATCTGATGATATAATCAATGGTACGATTCTATTATGCCATCAGCCCGGCTCAACTTTATTTGACCCTGGTTGTATTTATATTTATGTGTTTCTGTATTATTCTTCTTGTATGGGTATGAGTTCTAAGCCTATGGCAACGACATTGCATGTGTCGACCCCCGTGGGTGAGTCTTTAGTAGTGCATGAGGTGTTTCAATCATGCTTAGTTTCTATCCAGCAGCGTGACACCCGAGCTGTCCTTGTGTTATTAGATATTCTTGATTTTGATGTTATTCTGGGCATGGACTGATTATACCCATATCACACAGTTTTAGATTGTTTCTCTAAGACTGTTACCTTAGCCATGCCTAGTATTCCTCCGGTGGTGTGGCAGGGCACTATTAGTAGCACACCAATTGGAGTTATCTCTTTTATTCTACCCTATTTGGCATATGTGTGGGATGTCAGTAGGGAGGTCCCTTTGGTTGAGTTTGTTCCTGTTGTACGAGATTTTATAGATATGTTCCCTACCGACCTACTTGGCCTACTGATGAGTCCGAGATTTGGAATCATATGGGGATTTATTTACAATGATTTAGTGTCCTCAAATACTTATTTTGTGCCAATAACTGATGTAAAACCCTTGATTTCAAGGTATATGGATTTAGGAACAAAGCAAGGACACTAATTTTCAAAAAGGAACAAAGCAAGCTGAAAGAGTGAAGAAAAGAAAGCCTGGTGATCGCCAAGTCCACTTGGTGAGTCACTGAATGGCTGCCTGACCGTCTAAATTTCTAGTGTGTCAATCCCTGAAGGAAAGAACCAAGTTGGCGAGAGAAAGGAGAAGTTGGCGAATCGCCGAGTGGTTCTGTGATGCAGTGTTGGATTGCCCAAAGTTACAGACCTTGAGGATGTTGAAGGACAATATAGAAGGGCTATGGAATTGACCAAAGGGAGGATCGCCAAGTGGACTGGCGAGCCCGACTTACTTCGCCGAGTGACTCTTCACAACACATTTTTGGAGACTATAAATACATTTTTGAACATGTTTGTTTAGTATCTTTTTTCAATTCGAGTATCGAATATCATATATTTTTCTTCGTTTTAAGCATGGAGACAGGTTTTCTCTAGTTTTCCTTTAGCTTTGAAGAATTGAAGTTTTTCACTTTTGAGAAATTGGAAGTGGGTCTTTGAGATTCTTTGATCTGGACCTTTGTAAAGATGAAATCAATCTTACCCAGTTGATGGAAACTCAATTTGGTAACGATTTTTACATTTTTATGTTGTCTAGCTAAAACCCCAATTCTTGGGGTGTGATTATGTGATTAAGGGTTGATTTACCTTATGTGTATTGCTAATTGTTAGTTTAAATGTTGTTTAGCAGTGAGTTCAATCAATAATTGTTGTTTAATTTAAGAATTAAAGTTGCAAACGCAGTTCTACCCTTGTATTTTTGGCTTGCTCGAGACAGAGGTTTTAAAACTAAGATTATTTATTGATGGTCTGTGGGTATTGGGTTGTCATGGTTTCAGCTCGAGAGAGAGAATCCTAAACCCTTTTCCACACATTCAGCTCGAGAGAGTGAATGGACTAAGGTGCAGGCTGGTCTTATTTTCCATGTTTGTCGATGTTCGAGAGAAATCGACTTGATTCGGGGTCAATTGTTCTAAAGAAATTTTACCTCCTCTATAGTCTAGCTTACTCACTAATATTTAGCTATTTTGTAATAGTTGCAATTACCCAATTACCCATTTGTCTACATTAGCCTATAATTGAATGACATCCCCAGAACCCATCTCATTATTGCAATTTCGTATTGTTTGATTCTGTTGTAGTAGATAATTTCAAACCAAAACCCCCCATTTGACATTCGTGTCACCCCCTGATTTGGATAATGTTTTCATTCAAAAACTTCTATTCCTATGACTGATTTGACCATGTTCACACTTTACTATAGAATCTTAAACAGATACCGTTCCTTGTGGAATTCGACCCCTACTCACTTAGTTTGGTTATATACTGATTAACGACCGTTGATACTTAGAATTGGATGAAATGTCTTTGAAAATGTTATTAATCAAAATGGCATCACTGCCGAGGAGTGGTATTGGTTACGATTCTTTTGTGGAAGTTGAATTTTGTTGTTGTTAGTCATACCTGAATCTACTTATTTTTAGTTTTGGTTTGTGTGTTGATGTTTTAATTAGAGGAAATGAGTGTCAACAGAAGCAATGGTAGCCAAGTTGGCCACCAAGATAACATCGGCAACCTCAACGATATTAAGGAGCCGATTGTTAATGACCCTCCTCTAATGGGTGGAATTGGTGTCATTCGCTTGCCTTCGGCTGAAGGGAACGTTGTGTTCAACATTACATGCACCATGTTGCAGCTCTTTCAATTGAAAGGGCTGTTTGGGTGGGTTGGCTCATGAGGATCCCCATGAGCATATAAGAAACTTTGTTGATGTGTGTGTGTCGTTCTCCTTCAAGAACATATCCCAAGAGTCGGTCCGGTCGACGTTGTTCCCATTTTCTCTAATGGGAGAAGCATGTAAGTGGTTGGCTGAATTGCCAAAAGAATCCATCACTTCATGGGTAAAGCTTGTCACCGCATTTGAAGTGCGATTTTTCCCTCTTTCGAAGATGATCACACTTCAGGACAACTTCCAAAGCTTCAAGCATTTGGAGGGTTAGCCAATTCATGAGACTTGGCTAAAATTTAAGAAGTTGGTGCTGCAATGCCCAATTCATGGTTTGCCCGACAACGTTTTGCTCCAATATTTTTATCGAA
Organism: Solanum microdontum; assembly: GCA_036250385.1. Taxonomy (NCBI): domain Eukaryota; kingdom Viridiplantae; phylum Streptophyta; class Magnoliopsida; order Solanales; family Solanaceae; genus Solanum; species Solanum microdontum. The sequence goes on from JAJONQ010020742.1 coordinate 30,415, forward strand.
GCCTTAATTCGGTAAACAAGTACGTACCTGATCAACTTTTTCCGGGAGGTTTGATGCAACAACCTTACATTATAGCAGCACAACTTTTGGATGGTATGACCAAATTTGATCGGGCTTGGTACACCCGCGAAGATCAGGTCTCCCCTCTCACTTTTAAATTGACCAAGGAGCAACTTAAGAAAGACCAAGAAAGGGACAAAAACATGGCAAAGATCATGACCCAACTTGACATTTTGTCCAAAAATGTCATGGAAGCTGGTGCTAGAAATGTCAATGATGTGGGTGTTGGGTGTGTAAATCCCAAAGAGGCCAAGTTTGAAATGTTATATAATGAGGAAGTGAACTTCCTAGCCAACCAAGGAGGTGGTGATCGTGTAAACTACCCGAGGCAAGGTGGTAACCATGGTTGGAATAGGGATGAAGGTTGGAGAGATCGTGATAGAGAGTGGAGGGATCGTAACCCCACATGAAAGGAAATAGATAGGGAGAATGATAGGTATATTCCTCCCCACGAGCGTCAAAAGCCCAATGATTCTGAGGGTGGTTGGTCTGAGGATATGCTGTCGCGTTTTCTCAACAAGGTTGAGGGGTCCGATAAAATTTTAAAAGAGATGAAGGAAGATGTATCGACCCTTAGCCAAATGGTTACCTCTCATTATGTCTCTATCAAGCAGTTGGAGACCCAAATGGGTCATATTTCATCTCATTTAAACCTGAGACAACAAAGAGGGGGGGGGGGGTTGCCGAGTGACACTATGGCCAACCCCAAGAATGAAGTTTGAGTAAGGACTTGCGTCGTGCAAAGAAATTAACTAAGGAGCTTCTTTGGAGGCAACCCATGTTTTTATTGCTTTATTTTTGTTTTTGGAATAATCGTGTGTTGATTGTGTAGGTGAAAAAGTAGAATGTGTTTGAAAAGTGCAGATTGGCGAGCAAAATGTCCAGTTAGCGTGCCCGACTTAGACCGCCGTTGGACTCAAGAAATTATTAAGTTGGAGTCTGTAAAACTCGGCAAGCCCATGGATAAGTCAGTGAATCACCGAACAGGTTGGCGATCGCCACTTTCTCTGCCGTTTGGACCCCACATTAATTGGAGATCCTGTAAAACTCAACGAGGTAAGTAACCACTCGGAGTGTCACCGAGTGGTTCGGCGACCAAATCTAATGTCGCCGAAAGGGCGAGAACTGGACGGTTTGAAAGGCCAAAGGTTTAAAATTTTAAACTCTTTCACATTCCCTCACTTTTTAATTTCCTAAGATCACACCCGCACTATATTTTTCTATATTTTCGCTTTATATTCCACTGCCTAGTCATCAATCTTTTGTTTACAGTTGGAATTCTTTGCCGACTTGTTTTTTAAAGTATTTATTCGATATTAACGGTTGGTTTTCTGAACCCCGAACTCGTATTTAGCGATTGTACTCATTTGCAATCGTTTTGTTCTTAATGATGTGTGTTGGGCCTCTCTGAATCCATATTTCTATGCTTGTTTGCCGAATTTAATTTGAATATCATGCCTGAAATACCTAATTGTTAATTTTTCAAATTTCGTTCTTTCAAATAGATCTAAATTGTTGGGTTGTGCCAAATTGTTGTTGGGTCTAGTGGGGTGAAGTCTGAGTAGCCCATAATTGTGCTAAATGACATATTTTACCCGATGATGGAGCATTTGACGTCATTCCTAAGGGCGTAAGTCATCAAATGGCCAATTTTTGTAACAGTCTATATTATGCATATGCTTGTTCTATTCTTGTGATACTTGACATAGCCTTATAGTATAGGTGAGTGACCATGTTTCTTATATGATTAGCGTTGGTTTAAACTAGCTCGAAAGGTGATGTGGTGCCTTGCACGTTTCAGCATGTGTACTGCAAGTTAACTCCAATGGGAATATTTAAACTCGAGACTTGTGCTTAAATTTGAAAGTTAAGTGCTAAGTTAAAGCAAAAGGGATAAATATTTAGAAAATGGAATAAAATAAGTGAGCTGCTTTCTTGACTTAACTAACCTAGTAGGTGACAAGTAGGTGCATCACCTACTTGGCCTTATTGACCAGTCTAAAGGACCAAGTAGGTGTATCACCTACTTTGCCTTATTGACCAGTCTAAAGGACCAAGTAGGTGCATCACCTACTTGAGCTATATGGATCTAGTTAAAAAGGCCAAGGTTTATGGATCATATTTGGGACTATCATAATGGACTCACTTGAGGCACAAACTAAGTTAAATAACAGGAAAATGAAATTAAAGCCGAACAACCAAATCTGCCAAGGCCCAATATATTTAAGCCCAAGTGAAAGCAGGTAGGTGCATCACCTAGTTTGACCTTTTGACCTGCTTGATGTACATAAGCAGGTGCATCACCTACTTGACCAATTAGTGGCAAAAAATGGATCAAAAAAGAGAGGTTCTTGAGGATTATTTTTTTATGGTCAAGGAGGCTCCATATAAATCCAATATGAGCTGATCTTTTCACACACTTTTAACACACAAAATCCAATATGAGCTGATTTGCTCCATTTTCTTTCTCTTTATGTATGAGTTTGAGTGAGAAATTATGGGTGTGCTCTCATAAAGAACTCAAGGGAGTGGTGCATTCAATAATTGGTTGTATGATAAAGAATATTTGAGGCTACTTTATGTGTATTATTGTTTGTGCACCTTCGGTAATCTTGGAAAAGGATATATAATGTATGTATTGGGTAGAGAAGGAGGGTGTGGTGATACACATTATTTTAAAGGTTGTATGGAATCATTATTTGTCAAAGTTAGGTACTGTTTTATGAGGCTGATGGTGTGATAGCTGCCAATTTTAGTTTATCATGACTTATATTGTAGATTAAAACCTAAAAGGGTAGACTGAATCATGATAGTTGTATTGGTCAGAGGATAAGGTATGTAAGTCTATTCGATTCAATATTATTCGGCATGAAATCTGATCCCTGCTATTAATATCAATAAGTGAATTTCCTAAGTTCTATTCCTAGTAAAGGAAACATAGTGGTAGCGTACGATCTCTAAATAGCTAACAATAGTTCCCCCTCTCCTTAGTGTATAGGATTACTTCATTATATGTTCACTACTCTATACTTGTGTAATTATCCTCCTATGTGCTGGTATAGAAATGGTATTTGCAAAAGCAAGTTTGGTGAATCCTCCACTTAGTCAGTTGAAGTCAATTGTGTCATTTAAGCTCACAAGTAATGCATTGTTGTTACATAGCTCCTTATGTTAGTGTTACTGCCTTGAAGTATTATTTTCATGTCCTCTACTACTGGTCCATAGTTCCAAATATGAAAACTGATTATGACCACCAAAACAACAATCTCAAAGATTAAAAAATCTAAGTGAAGCAATCTGTATAATTATGGGTGGCAGCCCAGGGGCAAATTCCTAGAATGGGTCTATCCTAATTGGTATAGAAGGGTGGCAGCTTAGGGGCGAAAGCCTAGCATAGGCCGATCCCAATTAGTAAAGAAGGGTGGCAGCACAAGGGCGAAAGCGTAGCATGGGCAGATCCCAATTTGTGCAATTATGAGGACAACATCCTAGGGGTTATAATACCTAGCGTGGGTCCTCCTCTTCTACCACTGATCAGCTGGTCATTCGTATCACATGCCTTATAAAGATCATAACACAAAAAAAGGTAAATACATGAATGTAACATACATGATCCCACAAGAGTTAACAAAGGTGGTTTTCTGTTCTGATTTATACACACATATATTGATACTTGGTTTCATTCGAACTCTTATTTTATATATTTTACTGCCTTACATATTCAGTACATTTTTTTGTACTGACGTCCCTCGCAGGGGATGCTGCAGGCACATGTACTCCATCTAGTAGACCTCTTCAATAGGAGCACACGACACTCAACTAATTTTGGTGAGCTCCAGGTTGATTCAGAGCTTTACTTAGTCCTTGGTAGATTCATTTTGGTATTGTATCGTAGTTAAGGGTAAAGGGGGGTCTGTCCTGACCTACTATAAGGTTTTCTATCCTTTAGAGGCTTTGTAGACTTATGTAGATGGTTCAGTTGCGTCTTAACAAGTTGTGGCCTCAACGGCCAAGTCTTGTATATAAGTTTTGGGTCTACTTATATTGGTTCATATCACAGCATCCTATGTTAACTTGTCACAAGATTGTCATAGTTATATGCATAGTAAGCACAGGTAAAATGTTGGTTCTCTTAGGCCTTTAGGGCATTGGGTGCCTGTCTATCTTAATGGGTTTTGAGGCGTGACAATTTTGGCCAAACTGGGAGAATTCTAAGTACCCCGGGGGCATGGGTCTTATGGGTCTGAGTTTATTTGTGTTAGTGTATAGTTTGATTTTTTTTCGGGGGTTGTGGGGTTAATTTTGGAAGTTGGGGTTGAAAGTAGGCACGTTGGGTAGTTTGACGAGCTGGGTCGAGCTTGCCGAACCAATCAAAGGTTCACCGAATCCCCCTTAATCGCCTTTAATTTCATGCTAATTTTTAGTTTTGGTTCTGTAACTTTCGGCAAGAAGCCTGAATTCGCCGAGTGCACTCGGCGACTCGCCGAAAGTTTTCTTTGATCGGCCTCTCTGTAACACCCAGTATTCTACGTGTACTAGTTCTATTTATATGACGCTTATAAATTGCCTTGTGGTATAGTTATGGACTCGGTTTCCTATGCGACTAGTGACAATAGAATAGGTTTAAAGTGAACTGTCCGTAGATATTAATGCGACCCGATTAAGTTGAAATCGATGGAAGTATTTAAACTTGAGATTATAAGGTAGTATTTGAGTCTAAACTTTAAATTGACATAGTGTATATATGTTTTAAGTTAAGTTAAAGGTATTAAGGTCTAGAAATGGAATAATATATTGAGGTGGTTCTTGACTTAACTAAGCTAGTAGGTGCATCACCTACTTTCACTTATTAACCAGCCCAAAGGACCAAGTAGGTGTATCACCTACTTTGACTTATTGCCCAGCTCAAAGGACCAATTACATGCATCACCTATTTTACTTATTGAGCAACTCAAAGGACCAAGTAGGTGCATCACCTACTAAGACTCTTTTGACCATGTTATTGGGCCAAGTATACTACCACCTACTTGAATTAATTTGTCCCAAGTTGATTAGAAGAATAAGGGAAAATGGACAGCCAAAGCCCAATATTCTTAAGTCCAAAAAAGTCCCAAGTGAAAAGTCCAAGTAGGTGGATCACCTACTTGGATTAATTATGGCCCAAATTGACAAGAATAGAGGGTTAATTTACAGCAAGGCCCAACAAGTTTTGAAGTTACAAAGGCCCAAGTTAAAAGGCCAAGTAGGTGGGTCACCTACTTGACAGTATATGGCCCAAAATTGGCCAAGAAAGTTGGCTAATGCACCTCCTTTTTATAGGGATAAAGATCAGTTCTCTTTCTTCATTTTTAACGTGCAAAATTTTAGATTTATTAAGTTTGTCTCTTGGTCTTTCTTGGATTAACACAGCAGCCCTAAAACACCTTAGGGTTCTTGAATATCGTCCCCTTTTTCAAGTAAAAGTTTGAAGGAGAGTTTTAGTTCTTGAAGTACAAGTTTAAGGGATAAATTTCCAGAAACTAAGGTAAGGCTACTTCCCATTTTTGCCTCTCTTTAAATACAGGTTTTGGGTGGAGAATTTTTTATATATTTGTCAAGAACTCATGGATGGTTATAAATCCTTGAGTTCAATATTCTCCTATTATGCTGAAAGATTTTTGGGGATTGATAGTGGATGCCTTATGTATATGGTTGTTAGGGGCAGCTTGGGTAACTTGGCAAAGGATGTATGAAGTTGTATTAATGTATAGAAGAAGGGTGTGGTGGTTCACCATTTATGTAAGGGTTGTATGGGCCTACTTTCCGTCAAGTGTTTAGCTACTTTTTTTCGAGGGTCTTATTATGATTATCTACTAACATTAGATTAATCATGACTTATATTATAGATTAGCACCAAAAAGGGAGGCTGCATCGTGATAGTTATATTGGTCAGAAAATAAGGTATGTAAAGCTATTCGATTTCCTATTTCTTTGGCATGAATCCAACACCTGTATTACAAAGTAAGCTTTCTAAGTGACCTTGGTAGTGATTGATCCATAGTTGCAGTTCCTACTCCCTAGAGCACTAAAGTGAGTACTCTAATATGAGTTTATTACTAAATGTATGTGCTTACTCTACCAAGTATTAGCATGCAAGATTTGAACTTGTTTCATCTTTAAAGTACCCTTGGCACGCAATCCCCTTATATAAATCAAAATGATCCTAGATTACACATGGTACATATGTTTATATGTTGGATATACAATCTTCCCATATCTTTCCAACTTGCTTCAATTGTCTATTCCATCATATATGTCATCTTTTCATATTTTCATATGTTCCCTTTATTAGTTATTACTCCTATTGTGTTAGACTATAATGTTACCTCACAAGATCACTTCTTGCTCTATTGTACATCTTATATGTACTTATTTGGAATATATATTCGTCCTTAAGTTGAATCTGACCACGTTCCCCCTTGGTTCCACGTTCATGCACACCTTGTATTTGATATTAGTTAGTGAGTATTTGACTACCATATAGAGTTCAAATCTCGTGGCTGAATGTTAAATGTCTTCACTTGATATGTGCTTCAATTTGCGATGTCAAAATGATTGTTGAGTCATATAACCTCCAAATTATTATATTTGTGTCACATCTGCTTCCCATGACATCGTTATTTTCGTAAGTCCATATTCATATGTCTTCTACTACTGGTCCATAATCCAAATCTCAACAAGGATTATGACCACCAAAACAACAATCTCAAATGAGTTATGATCATCAAAAGAACAATCTCAAAAGAGTTATGGACCCCAAAACAACAATCTTAAGGATTAAAGAAGCTAAGTGAAGCAATCGGTATAATTATGGGTGGTTTACTAGGGGTAAAAGCCTAGAATGGGTCGATCCCAATTGGTATAGAAGGGTGGCAGCTCAGGGGCGAAAGCCTAGCATGGGCCGATCCCAATTGGTATAGAATGGTGCTAGCTCAGGGGTGAAAGCCTAGCATGGGCCGATCCCAATTGGTATAGAAAGGTGGCAGCTCAGGGGTGAAAGTCTAGCATGGGTCGATCCCAATTTGTGTAATTATGAGGACAACATCCAAGGGTTTAAAATGCCTATCATGGATCATCCTCTTCTACCACTGATCAACTGGTCATTTGTATCACATGCCTTACAAAGATTCTAAAGTACAGAAAAGTAAAAAAAGAATGTAACATACATGATTCCACAAGTATAAGAAAATGTGGTCTCAAATCATTATCTATTTGTATTTGGTTTCATTTGAGCTCTCATTTTACATATGGTTGTATCATGACATATTCAGTATATCCTTTTGTACCGACATCCTTTATTGGGGACACTGCATTTCATGTTGCAGGTAAATGTACTCAGCTAGTAGATCTCCCCAATAGAAGCACATGACACTCAACAGTTGTTGGTGAGCTCCAGGTTGATTTGAGGCTTTGCCGAGTGTTTACTTTGCATGTTTTCATAGTGGTATAGTCATGGATTCCAGTAGAGGCTTTGTAGACATTGTAAAGCTATCATCTGTATTCATAGTTATACTTGTCACATGTTTTGGTTCAACTAGTCGACATGTGGTGTATATGTAGCTTCTCATTAGTAAATCTATCTGCATAGTAGTTCACTGTCTCATCATAGATCACTTGTAAAGCATGTGTGCATATGGTACTTGTCCACCTCGCCTTGGGTTGGGGTATGACAAAAGTGGTATCAGAGCAGTTCGTCCTAGGGAGTGTACAAAGCGTGTCTAGTAGAGCCTTACTTATGAATTTTTTGTGTGCCACATTTATAATTAGGGGGCTTCTTGGATATTTAGGAAATGTTACCTTCCTTCATAATCCAGATCGTGCGATAGAGCAAAGTTAAGAAGTCAATATCCACTTGTACGTGATCATGTTATTCATATTATGCTTACTATGGTTAAGGTTAACGGTAGCTAAAGTGTCAACATGTAACATCAGAAAAGGATCTTAATTTTCCAAAATTTAGACTAGATTGAGCTCATTTTATTCAACCGTCTCACTCCATAAGGTATGTAAAGGCTTTTACGTCATTTGACTCTAAAGTTGCTTTTGTAGAATTTGTATCACATTGGTTCAATTGAGAAAGATATAGTATATACTTAAAAAATGATTGGTTACCTAGTTACATATATGAGCAGTAGCATTCCTAGGCATATCTTCTTAGGAGGATGTAACCAACTCTTGAGTTCTATATTTCCTCCATACTTATAGGATCTATTCCTATAGAGGACACTTGTTCTTAGTCTGTGATATACATAGAATATTCAGCTTTACACATGTTCTCGAAATTGATGTTGTTGAACCAGTTTCTTTTAGTTGGAATAAGGCAGTGGCACAATCTGATAGATGGATGTATCCGTGCAATAGTGTTACTAGAGATCCCCCTAATTGGCTGACAAGGCCTAAATTCTCACCATTTATCATCCCAAGTATGTTAATATTTGGATTTTATATGGTATGTGCCAAAAACCCAAAATAAGTACTAATAAAATTTGTATTCTTTTCATGGTTATAAAACTTAGGGATAAGTGTGCCATTTGTTGCAAATGATATATGTATGGTAGTTCCTATTATGATCTATGTGTTGGCTATACAGAATTAGTATGTGACTAAAGGGTAAGGTTTACAAAAGGAAAATTGATTGGTTAGACCTCAGTTGTGATTACTCAGGTTGTACATAGTGGGATTAGAGTACATGAAGCTACTAGTTTTGATTAAACGGTACTTGTTAGATGGGATATGTCAAATTCCCTAAACATAAGAGTAGGGGTGATATGAGGATGCTATAGAGGAGTGATATAGGTGGTTATGAAAGAGTGATTCCTAAGTGTATGAAGCAAGACAATGGTATCAACTCTTCCACCCTAACGAGTTATAATGGTGCACCTGGGAACAACTTTGTGAACCTTTGTTAGACAGAGAAGTCAATTTAGTATTGATTCAAGTCTTGATATTTGGTCTTCATAACAACAAGAAAAAAATAGGTGAATTTCTGGTTACCTAGATAGAAGATATATGGGCCTAGTTCATCCAATCGGGATCACAGTTCCGACCATTCCTTTGAAGGCCGAAAGGTGAAGAAGTGTTTAGCCACACTCTCTGCGAAACAATCTTATCAAAGCGCTCTCTTTAACCAATCAACCAAGACAGATGGAATGAAAGAAAGAAAAAGTTGCTTCGCAGCTCGCCCAGAAGAAGATAGACCTGCCACTATAGATTTGTCAATCCCTGGGCTTGGCCAAAGACATACCCGGCATACTAAGACTAAGATGAATCATCTCAGTTCCTCAATAGGCCTAGTCCCTAAATCTCTAAACTAAAGAGGACGCTTATAATTGTTATCATGCCGCATCAGCTCTTTCAGTCACTACTACCTGTATCACACCTACAGTGGCAGAGAGTTTGATAAGACTCTCGGATAAGAAAGATCAATCCTGAATAAGCTTCAGCGGATTCTCATTATAAATCTTTTTATAAGCAAGGAGCTATCTATAGGAAGATAATTGCTAGCTCAGTCTGGTCGGAAAGAAGCTTGCTTACACCTTGCTTTATATTGAAAGAAGTATTCCTCCTTGAGAAGGTAGCCTTTCTATCATTTAGTGGATAACTCCTTGCTCCATTCCGCTTAAGGTGGCATGCCTTAGTCCCATAAGATTATTCCTATTTACCCAACAAGATAGAATCAAATTCAAAATCCAGACTTCAAGCTGGTCTTGAAAAAAATGACTTAGAATAAAGCAAAGCTACTGGAACATCCAGAGACTGTTCCTCATGCGGGAAGTGAAAGGCCGGAAAGCAGGAAGGCATTAGATAGATGTCCGGACAGTGAGAAAGATATGAGGCTAGGCTAACACATGCAAATCTCTCTCGACGGCCCATCCGTAAGTAACTCAGTGAGAAGTAACTCAGCGACTACTTTCTATGCCTATCAAAGAAAAGGGAGAGACCAATGTGGGTTCCAAACCTCACCTTGACTTCGATTTGAGTGACTCTTGCCTAGAAAAAACCGATGAAATGGGACCGCGAAGATAGACCACCACTGAAACTTGCTTTGCTCTCGCTCGGCTCGTTCCCACCCGTCTTCTTCCCACTATAGTTAAAGATCTTTCACTTCACCGTAGCAGGAACCTCACTAGCCTTCTCGGCCAGTTAGTCTAACCACAGGGATCCCTTCCTGCTTATCCACCCACCGTAAACGATTACTAACGAACTTGGAATACGAATAAGATCAAAAAGGACATCATTGGGGCAAAACGATGCAATAGCTTCGGTTAGAGCAAAGCCCAAAATGGCATAAGCAAATAATTGTTTTGCCAATGATGGATTTCACGCCACGGAATGAATTGAGGAACTAAGGACGTTTCCAATACCGATAGTAGCTCCCGCTGAAGTAATTATAGCAGCTCCTGCACCCATTGATTTTGCACCTTCTAACATCTCGAGTTACGAATTCTCCTCACGCTTTTTCCATCACAATTTTCTCTTCGAGAACACTCACCTCGTCGATTCTTCCCCTCGTTCTTTTTATCTTGGACATTAAGATGTTCATGCAAAGCATAGGCTAGACAGGCGGTAGACTTCACACCAACCCCATCGTGAGAAATTCTTGCAACTACGGAAACTACAACAATCTCCGTGAACGCTTTGTCATTTCATTTTTTAGATAACTTTAATTCCATAATTAAGAAAAAAAGTGAAAGGGCGGGAAATCTAGTTCAATCGGTAAATCCATCTCAGGAGTAAGCTGCTCCGTTGTAGCCACTTATGTACTTGTACCGGCTTGAGCAGCCGAAAGATTGATGCTGGGAGATTAGGGATCGGCTGAAACACTGGAAGATGCACATTTGGGGATTCGATGAAAAAGATCGGACAACGATCTCACTTTCCTCCTCATATTAGGAAAGATTTATGTTAATTTGCTCTGCTCGCAAAGCGGTATACCAAAAAAGAGAAGCGACTACCTTACTTATTCATAAGTACAAAAGAGAAGTAGAGCATTATACAAATGTATAGACTTCCATCAAATTGAATAGAGCTATTACCAGATTCATTTAATAGATGACCGTGGTAATTCGTCAGTCCTAGTCCAGTTAAAGGAGAAGAAAAATTGATCATATGCTAGTTGTTCTTATTTGCTATCTTGCATGGGAGACGAGTCGGAGCACCATCACTTATTATAAAAAAGAAAGAGGAAATATATTAGTATGGCCAGACCTATCTAGTTAAGCCCAAATCAGCTAATTCTAAGACGTTATGAATCATGATATAACTTTATAGGTACCTGACATTTACATGTTATTAGAGTTCATGTTTTATGGTGCGTTCAAGCTTCACTATTTATTTTCTATTATGACCTTCAAAAGGCAACAGACATTGAGTGTAATGTAACATAAACGAGTAATGAAGGTAAAGTTGACCTCGGCCTCCTACTCCAAAAGATTAACTATTGAGGATCTTTCTTTTCTATCTTAACTGGAGTATTTATATTGACCTAGAAGGAAGCCAAGTTCCAACAGCATAACATAAAAATTCTTAGGAGATTGAAGAGAGTAGATGGGTAAAAATTGTATGTGTTTTGTGATGAGTAAGGAATATGAGCATAACTATCCCACCCGTGACTTAACGCTTAAGACAGTGTGTTTGACCTTAACGTCGTAGAGTGGTTCTATAAAATATCTCATAGATTCCAAGGATGGTTTGTTATATGATTATACATGTTGCATGTTCTATAACTGTTAAGACCCTAAAATGAAATAGGATGAACTAGAGTTTCATGTGTGTTTTATGAGTTGATAAGTTGTTATAATGTTGAGATTTATCTTTTAAAAGTTGGTTTAAAGAGTTTTGAGGTCAAATGTCAAGGGATGACCAAGACATTTGGAAACTAGTCGTTGTGTGCTAGTGTGTCCTTATGTGTTGTCCTTGTTTCGTTGTGTGGTTTGGTGTCAAAAATCAGTGTGAAGGACCCTAGTACCTTAATGATTATGTTTAGGGTTAAACGTTCGGGTACGACTCCCCGAAGACCACCCTAAGGGTCCTTGAGGAGGACCCTAAGTTCAACCCCAAGGCTACCAAAAATAGTGGGGTGACCCACGAGCTAGAGTGATGCTCCGTCACTAGGATGACAACCAGTTGGTGGGCTCCGTCGCCCCCACCTTAGCCTGTGGAGTCTTGGCCTCCATTGAGGGGCCTCAATCCCTTTCCACGAAGTGATAGAATGGTCTGTCACACCACCCACGGTCCGTGGGTGGTGGTCGTTGGTAAAGAACTGTGTGCTGTCAATTATTTCGGCCACTTGAGGGGTGAATTGGTAAATTCACCCCAAGTCTTTTAAATGGTATGAACGGTTATTTTACCTATTTTAGGGTATTTTAAGTTAGTTAAAAAGATGGAAACCCTCACTTAGACCTCATTCTTCAAATCAAACCCTTCCCTCTCAAATATATTCTCTCAAGAACACCATTGAAGGGAAAGGTCCAATCCAAGCTAGGAGAAGGGAATTCAAGTGTTTTTTCTTCAATTTTTTGTGGGCTTTCATTACCTAGGTATGGTGTTCCCTCCATCATTGTTTACCCTCTCATTCAAGGAGTCCAATCAAAGGTTTTTGAAAAGGGTTTCGAAAGATCAAAATTCCAAATTTTGATTCTTAGCATGGGTTCAATGGAAAATGGTTTCTAAAGTCATAATAATGGTGAATTGATGGTTGTTTACTCTTTCTAAGTTGATTTTCTATGGAATTCTTGAAGAACCCATGTTTCCCTAAATCTTCTAAATTGGCTTGTAAATTGGTTGATAATCATGATTGTTCATTGATAGAATTGTATTTAGATTACATTATAGTATTGATTTCTATTGTTATCTACTTCTATCTATGATGAATTATTGATGCATGAATGAGTTGGTGATATTGGCCTTATGAGCATGATAACGGGTAAATTCTCTTGTTATGTGGAATTGTTGGAGGTTGAATGATGTGGATTGTGGCATTGGAGAAGAGTAAGTTAACCTAACTTCTTGGTTATTATGAAATTGTTCTTGTTTGGTTTGATTCACTTATGGTGGAGGTGCTTATCTGTTGTATGTATTGTGATCATGGCCTTTACGGCATTAGCGGATTAAGTGAAGTGTTGTCTTGATGTAGAATGTTAATGTGAAGTATGTTTGTGTATGAATTGTGAATGAAGTTAATGTTAATGTAATGAATATGGGTCTATTAAAACGTTTCCTCAATTGAACTCTACTATATAAATGGGAGATTTGAGATGGATGCTTCCCCGTGAGTAGAGGTGGAGTGTCTAGTAGCAATCTCAATGTTCGTAAAGAGCTTTCCAATGAATGAATGGTGAGTTAGGATGGATGCTCATCTATGAGTAGAGGAGGAGTGTCTAGTAGCGATCCTCACCCCATAAAGAATGAAAGTAATGAATCTAATGAACTCTGTGGGAAGTAATGCCTAGCACCGAGAGGATATGAAATGGGATGGATGCTTCCCCGTGAGTAGAGGTGGAGTGTCTAGTAGCAACCTCTTAAGATGGATGCTTCCCCGTGAGTAGAGGTGGAATGTCTAGTAGCAATCTCCCTATCCCTTAACTATGCGCCCGTATAGGTCTATAGCTAGTACAATCCACTTAAGGTATAAATAATGACCCTACCTTAGGCAAGTGTGGAACCCTCATCCGGTAAGGGTTACTACCAGGATTCCATGTCAGGCTCTCATGGTCTATGTTAGTTAAGACTTACCCCCACACTAATGACTAATGATTAATGAACTATGGTTTCCCTTGGGTGTACTACTTAGTATAGGTAGTGGAATGGGATATTATCTATGCATTGCACAAGTAGACATTCAAAGGAGGTCATGGTGTGTTTCTTTTGATGATAATGAATGAATGGGTCTGTATGAGAAGTGAATGAATGAATGAGCCTTAATGATGTTAATGGTGTATGTTGGTCCTATGTCTAATGAAAACGAATGTGTTGTGACTTGTTGAAGGTAATGTACCTAGCTTAGGGTGACTTCATCGGAGCACTTGGTGTGAGTAGTAGTATGGGATGCTACTTGCACATTGCACTAGTGTGACTTGGAGTTGTCTTAGGGGATGGTTCCTTTGTAAAGAAGCATGGTTTATAATGTGATTATGTCGTTATCAATGTTGACTTGTTGGCTTGTAGAGAAGAAGAAGGGTCCTTACTTTGATGGTCTAGAGGAACAACTAGCTATGTGTGAAGAGGTTGTATGGGCAGCCCCTTCATGTCCTACTTAGGTTGGTCTTGGGATAGCCTTAGGTGGAGGGTCTAAGATAAAGGAGTTGTTAACATTGCGTAAGGTGTTGTCTAATGGTTACTTGAGGTGAATGTTAAAAGGTAAATTGATGGTTTACATGTGGTATATGTATTAAATGGCTTATAACTTGCATGATTGCTTATGGTTGAGTATTGTGACTGTTATACTTGTATTTCATGAAGTTTTACCAAAAATGACATACTTGCATGGCTTTCAAATAAATGTCCTTTTAAAGCATGTTTTTGCATGGTCACCTTACTTAGTGCTTAATTGTACTAATTCCATATTTTCCTCTACTTTTTTTACATAGTGTAGGTGTGGGCTAGTGAGGTGATCTTTAAGGTTGAAGCTTGGGAGTAGATTCATCCCAAGATTCTTTGTATGTCCTCAAAGCATTCAAGGACACCTATCTTAGAAGTTTATTTCAATTCATGTAATAGACTTTAGTGTTGTCGATTGTTTAAAGGGGTGTGACCCTATTTTGTACGTTTGTCTAAGTTGGCTAAGTCAGACTAATATTCCGCTTACGTATAAAGACTTCTTTTAAAAGTGATTGACTTCCAAGTCTTAGGAGGTTGTTTAAAAAGTATTTAAATTTCACACTATTTCTATGCTATTATGTTCATGTATTCTATGTGGCTTGTATGCGACCCCTTCGGGGTCAACTATGTTGGTTACGACTAGGCGGTGCTCTCGGGTCGTGACAAACTTAGTATTAGAGCATAAGGTTATGAGAATGGTCTTAGGTTCAAAGTCTCTCAAGCCATGTCTAGTAGAGTCTTGTTCATCGGTGTGAGTCGCGACACATCTATGAGCGAGAGGCTATAGGACGATAGAAGTTACACTTCTTTCATATTCTTGAAGTCGTGCCTTAGAGTGTAGTTCTATAAGTTCTCTTCCTAACCTCTCTCTTGTGTTTATAGGAACATGAATACGAGAGGAACTAATGCAAGGAGGGCACAAGGTGAGAATGTGAATGATGAGGTTCCCCCTCAAGTACCCCAAGGTCCACAGTCCCCTAATGAAGAAGGGGCCATGTCCATTGTGGAGATAAGGGCTGACTTCCAAACTTTGACTCAACTCATGACGACCCAAGCTCAAGTCGTCACCACTCAAGCTCAAGCCATGACGACCCAAGCTAACTGAGGAGTTGGACCACAAGGAAACCTCAATGCAAGTACTCCCGCTTCTAGAATCCAAAATTTCACAAGGATGAATCCTCCTACTACCCATGGCTCTAAGGTGGGTGAGGACCCACAAGGTTTTATAGATGAGGTGCTTAAGGTGGTGGAGGCTATGGGAGTGACTTCTAGGGAGAAGGCGAAACTAGCCACCTACCAATTGAAAGATGTAGCTAAGGTGTGGTTTGAGCAATGGAGAGATGAGAGACCCGTAGGGGCTGGCCCGGTAGATTGGGGAGTGTTTAAGATGGCCTTTCTCAATAGGTTTTTCCCCTAAGAATTGAGAGAAAAAAAGTTAGTGGAATTTATGAACCTCTGTCAAGGGGGAATGAGTGTGCAAGAATACTCTCTCAAGTTCAGCCAACTCTCTAAGTATGCCCCAACCTTGGTAGCAAATTCTAGGGCTAGAATGAATAAGTTTGTGATGGGGGTGTTTGGTTTGGTTGAAGAAGAGTGACGTACGGCAATGCTCCATCATGATATGGATATTTCTAGGCTCATGGTGTATGCCCAACAAATTGAAGAGACCAAGCTTAGAAAGATGAATAGGAAGTTGAAGAGGACTAGGCCGGATGAGCAAGGTCAACCTAAGTCTAAGAAGAGGTTCTATAATCAAGACTCTCCTATGGTGAACAAGGGTAAGGTGTTTAACTCTAATTCTCAAGGAGGAAATGGAGGTGGTTCTTCATTTGAGAGGTCTAAATGTACTACATGTGGGAAACAACATTTAGGAAAGCGTCTTGTCGGTACAGATGAGTGTTTTGGGTGTGGAAAGAAGAGCCATAAGATGAGGGATTATTGCCCAACACTTTCGGCAAAAGGGAAGGAGACCAACCAAGCTCCTCATGGTGGTCCGGATTCTAATGCTCCAAAGAGGAATCGTTTCTATGTGCTACAAGTTAACAAAAAAGCTAATCTGGAATGAAGGTTTCAGTAAGTCATAGTTCCGTAAGGTTATGCTATCTTTTTGAAGTTCTCATGATTGTCTTAAGTTGCCATGAATTGGGTTTACCATTAAATGGGGGATAATGAGTTGAGTAGTAGGGTGTTGATATCCATATCTTATTCCTTCTATTCTTACTCAAGCTTGAGACCAAGAATTTCTAGTAGCTTGTTTATGTTTTGGAGTTATGTGTATGATTATGAGTTGCATGTTCTCCTTATGATATGTGTGTTCTAAATGATACTATGTTTAAATGATAAGATTTGTAAATGATCTATATTCTTCTCATGATTAGTGTGCATCTAGCATGATTTGCTTAATTGCCTCATAAAGTGAAATGTTGATCATGCCTATGTGTGCTTTGAAAGTAATTGCATGTTTGGCCTTATGATGAATTGATGAGCATGTCTAAAATTGGAGAAGGTAGTTCCTCCATATTTCAATGCAAATGATGAGGTATGTGTGCCTTATGAGTTTGTGGAAGTAGTTCCTACTTGCTTGTGTTGTATTGGGTGCATGATGGTGTAAAGTTGGTGTTCCCTGTAAGTTAGGAGCATTGACTGTATTGATGTGTGATTATGGGCTACTAGTTTGAGTCATGAAGTACTTGAAAAGTGTTTAAGTGTCATCCGAGGATGAATAGTCCCAAGTGGGGAATATTGTAAAGACCCTAAAATGAAATAGGATGAACTAGAGTTTCATGTATGTTTTATGAGTTAATAACTTGTTATAATGTTGAGATTTATATTTTAAAAGTTGGTTTAAAGAGTTTTGAGGTCAAAAGTCAAGGGATGACCAAGACGTTTGGAAACTAGTTGTTTGTGTGCTAGTGCGTCCTTGTGTGTTGTCCTTGTTTTGGTGTATGGTTTGGTGTCAAAAATCAGTATGAAGGACCCTAGTATCTTAATGTTTATGTTTAGGGGTTAAACGTCCGGGTACGACTCCTCAAGGACCACCCTAAGAGTACTTGAGGAGGACCTTATGTTCAACCCGAAGGCTGCCAAAAACAGTGGGGTGACCCACGAGCTAGAGTGACGCTCCGTCACTAGGATGATGGCCTGTTGGTGGGCTCCGTCGCCCCCACCTTAGCCTATGGAGGCTTGGCCTCCATGGAGGGGCCTCAGTACCTTTCCACGAAGTGACAGAACGGTCAGTCACACCACCCACGATTCGTAGGTGGTGGCCGTTGGTAAAGAACTATGTGTTGTCAATTATTTCGGCAACTTGAGGGGTGAATTGGTAAATTCACCCCAAGCCTTTTAAAGGGTATGGACGGTTATTTTACCTATTTTAGGGTATTTTAAGTTATTTAAAAATATGGAAACCCTCACTTAGACCTCACTCTTCAAATCAAACCCTACCCTCTCAAATATATTCTCTCAAGAACACCATTGAAGGGCAAAGTCCAATTCAAGATAGGAGAAGGGAATTCAAGTGCTTTTTATTCAATTTTTCGTGGGATTTCATACCTAGGTATGGTGTTCCCTTCATCCTTGTTTACCCTATCATTCAAGGAGTCCAATCAAAGGTTTTCAAAAAGGGTTTTGGAAGATCAAATTTCCAAATTTTGATTCTTAGCATGGGTTCAATGGAAAATGGTTTCTAAAGTCATAATAATGGTGAATTGATGGTTGTTTACTGTTTTTTAAGTTGATTTTCTATGGAATTCTTAAAGAACCCATGTTTCCCTAAATCTTCTAAATTGGCTTGCAAAGTGAGTTGATAATCATGATTGTTCATTGATAGAATTGTATTTAGATTACATTATAGTATCGATTTCTATTGTTATCTACTTCTATCTACGATAAATTTTTGATGTATGAATGAGTTGGTGATATTGGCCTTGTGGGCATGACAACGGGTAAATTCTCTTGTTATGTGGAATTGTTGGAGGTTGAATGATGTGGATTGTGGCATTGGAGAAGAGTAAGTTGACCTAACTTCTTGGTTATTATGAAATTGTTCTTGTTTGGTTTGATCCACTTATGGTGGAGGTGCTTATCTGTTGTATGTATTGTGATCATGGCCCTTAAGGCATTAGAGGTTTAAGTGAAGTGTTGTCTTGATGTAAAACGTTAATGTGAAGTATGTTTGTTTATGAATTGTGAATGAAGTTAATGTTAATGTAATGAATATGAGTCTATTGAAAGGTTTCCTCAATTGAACTCTAATGAATGAATGGGGGATTTGAGAGGGATGATTCCCCGTGAGTAGAGGTGGAGTGTCTAGTAGCAATCTCAATATTCCTAAAGAACTTTCCAATGAATGAATGGTGGGTTAGGATGGATGCTCATCCGTGAGGAGAGGAGGAGTGTCTAGTAGTGATCCTCTCCCCATAAAGAATGAAAGTAATGAATGTAATGAACTCTGTGGGGAATAATGCCTAGCATCGAGAGGATATGAAATGGGGTGGATATTTCCCCGTGATTAGAAGTGGAGTGTCTAGTAGCAACCTCTTGAGATAGATGCTTCCCCGTGAGTAGAGGTGGAGTATCTAGTAGCAATCTCCCTATCCCTTAACTATGCGCCCGCATAGGTCTATAGCTAGTGGAATCCATTTAAGCTAGAAAGAATGACCCTACCCCTACTTTAGGCAAGTGGGGAACCCTCATTCGATAAGGGTTACTACCAGGATTCCATGTCAAGCTCTCATGGTCTATGTCAGTTAAGGCTTACCCCCACACTAATGATTAATGAATTATGGTTTCCCTTGGGTGTACTACTTAGTGTGGGTAGTGGAATGGGATTTTATCTATGCATTACACAAGTAGACATTCGAAAGGGGTCATGGTGTGTTCCTTTTGATAATAATGAATGAATGGGTCCGTATGTGAAGTGAATGAATGAATGAGCCTTAATGATGTTATTGGAGTATGTTGGTCCTATGTCTAGTGAAAACGAATGTGTTGTGATTTGTTGAAGGTAATGTGCCGAGCTTAGGGTGACTTCATAGGAGCACCTGGTGTGAGTAGTAGTATGGGATGTTACTTGCACATTGCACTAGTGTGACTTGGAGTTGTCTTACGGGATTGTTCCTTTATAAAGAAGCATGGTTTATAATGTTGTTATGTCGTTATTAATGTTGACTTGTTGGCTTGTATTGAAGAAGAAGGGTCCTTGCCTTTGGTGGTCTAGAGGAACACCTAGCTATGTGTGAAGAGGTTGTATGGGCAACCCCTTCATGTCCTACTTAGGTGGGTCTTGGGATAGCCTTAGGTGGAGGGTTTAAGATAAAGAAGTGATTAACATTGCATAAGGTGTTCTCTTATGGATACTTGAGGTTAATGTTAAAAGGTAAATGGATTGTTTACATGTGGTATATGTATTAAATGGCTTATAACTTACATGATTGATTATGGTTGAGTATTGTGACTGTTATACTTGTATTTCATGAAGTTTTACCAAAAATGACATACTTGCATGGCTTTCAAATAAATGTCCTTTTAAAGCATGTTTTTGCATGGTCACCATACTTAGTGCTTAATTGTACTAATTTCATATTTTCCTCTACTTTTTTTACGAAGTGTATGTGTAGGCTAGTGAGGTGATCTTTAAGGTTGAAGCTTGGGAGTAGATTTATCTCTAGATTCTTGGTATGTCCTCAAAGCATTCGAGGTCACCGATCTTAGAAGTTTATTTCAATTCATATAATAGACATTAGTGTTTTCAATTGTTTAAAGGGGAGTGACCCTATTTTGAACGTTTGTCTAAGTTGGCTAAGTGAGACTAGCATTCCACTTGGGTATAAAGACTTCTTTTAAAAGTGATTGACTTTCAAGTCTTAAGACGATGTTTAAAAAGTTTTTAAATTTCGCACTATTTCTATGCTATTATGTTCATGTATGCTATATGGCTTGTATGCGTGTCACACCCCAACCCTAGGTAAGGCGGACAAGTACCATATGAACACATGATTTACAAGTGACCTATGATTAGAAAGTAAACTACTATGCAGATAGATTTACTGATGAGAAGCTTCATATACAACACATATTGACTAGCTGAACTGATACATGTGCCAAGTGAAACTATGAATACAGATGATAGCTTTACAATGTCTACAAAGCCTCTACTGGAATCCATGACTGTACCACTATGAAATATACCTTTAACTTAACATAAAACTTATCTACACTATGTCACTTTAAACTTTAGACTCAAATACCAAATTATGATCTCAAGTTTAAATACTTCCATCGACTTCAACATATTCGGGTCACATTAAAATCTACGGACAGTTTACTTTAAATCTATTATGTTGTCACTAATTGCATAGGAAACTGAGTCCTTAACTATACCACAACGAAGTTTTTTAAGTGTAATAAATAGAACTAGTACACGTAGAATACGGGGTGTTACATCCTTCCCTCCCCCCCTTATGATCATTTGTCCTCGAATCATGGGTGAAGCTGATAGTTTGGTTAACCTTGGAATTTCATTTGGAGATTTGCGCGAGTTCCCATTAGAAATAGGACTAATCAAAATCCATAGACTAACCTAAAACACGTAAAGACAAGTCTAGAATGAAGTCTCAATAAATATGGTTCATAAAATAATAATATGACAAATTAAACCCCTTTCTTGGCCATGTAATTCACTGAATATACACAAGTAGAACTCATACAATAAGGACTTTAATATACCTAAAAACAAGACATGCAAATGACATATCAAATGAACAAATGCTAGTAGGATTCATGATCATATATGGGGACCACATGATCTCAGATCCTTATGTTGATGTTTAGAATAAGGAGGGGTACTTAGGATCTCTACCATATTCCAAAGTATCTTATGTTATATTCTACTCCTTCCACAATACTTCAATGGAGGTATGTGTCTCCCAATTTTTTCGCATATGGAACGAACACAAAATCAAAGGCCTAACCTATCGGGGCTCTACTTTCCCTTCTCTTTTATCTCATGACGCTTTTCAGAGGTTAGACTTATGAGAACGCATAGCTGTTAATATAAAATCTAAAGTTTTATGTCGCACCTTCGAATAAGGCATTATGCTAAGTTATTTATCTAGGGTTATGATAAAATTTACATATATTCCCAACCTTTTCAGGTCAAAAACTTCACTACATAATGATACAAGGAAATGTTTTCCTAAAATGTTCAAAACTTAAATCAATAATCACAGAGGGGCATAGTGTACAAATAAATAGGTCACATTAGGTATGACACATAGGCAGATTAGCACAAAAGGGAGCGCATAATATACGGGCATTAAACTATAGAAATATATGGTGTACGCACGCATATGGTTCATAGGGTAGCGTGTGAGCGAATAAACTATAAGGAATGTAGGAAATCGACTAGATGAGCACATGATGCATGAGTACTAAAGCTACAAAATATATAATATTTAAGCAAGTAGACTATATGAAATATGGACTACAGAATACAAATCACATTGCTCAAGTGCGCTAAATTGCATGGATTGGCGACCTAACATGTCAATAATAAGTACACTTACAAAATATGAGCAAGGGCACACATGACACATGGCTAGAAATGGTATAAGTCCTGTAATGTTTAAGCAAGTAAGCTACGAGGCATGTAATATACATAGAAATGGTTTATCATGCATATGACATGTAAACAAGTGATATGCGATTCATATAACCCACAAGCACTAATATTTCCAATAGAATATGATCAATTAGCAGGCAGTACCCACACAATATGGACAAGTGACACGTGAAAAGTAACCATTGCAATAAAGAACATGTAAGGAAAAGTTCCTACAAAAACATATAACAAGAAACAAGGGTACTGTGAAGCGGATAACACTTACATGTAAGCATTCTATGACATTAGAAAACATGTGAGAAAGTGATCCACAAAAGGAAAATGACATACAAATAGATAAGTTATGGAACATGCATCATGTATAATTATATAACAAACCATCTTTGGAAACTACGAGATATCCTATAGAACTACTCTACCATATTAAGGGCAAACACACTGTCTTAAGCGTTAAGTCACAGGTGGGATAGCTATGCTCATTATCCTTACTCACCTAAACATATACAATTGATTTCCCCATCTACTTTCTTCAATCTCCTAAGAATTCTTATAGGTGTTCTGCTATTGGGACTTGGCTTCCGTCTAGGTCAAAATAAGCACTACAGTCAAGATAGAAAAAGAAAATCCTCAATAGTTCATCTTTTATAGTAGGAGGTTGAGGTCAACTTTGCCTTCATTACTAGCTTGTGTTATATCATGCTCAACTCCTGGTGCCCTTTGAAGGTCGAAATAGAAAATAAATGTTGAAGCTTGAACGCACCATAAAACATGAAATCTAATAACAAGTGAGGGTGCTCCGACTCCTTTACCATGCAAGATAGCAAATAATAACTACTAGGATATGATCCATTTTTCCTCTTCCTTAACTGGACTATGACTGACGAATTACTGCAGGCATATATTAGATGAACCCGTAGTAGCTCTATTAAAATTGATGGAAGTCAATACATATGAATAATGCTCTACGTACATATTCGGCATGTGTCATTCAAGCTTCATTCTCACATGCTTCCTGTCTAACAAGTACCTTTTAATCAAAACTAGTAGCT